>APFE030854415.1:24988-49979 GCA_000404065.3 Pinus taeda | reverse complement strand
TAAAAATTAATATAAAAAACATTGAGGTGTACAAGTGTAAGGAGATGTCAAAAGTGGTATCAGAGTCATGGTTACCACACTATGGCATATTCAGGGTAAACTGATAACAAAATTTATTTTCCATTCCATAGAGAGAGAAATTAGAACATGTAGTGGTATAATGACAAGACCACCTACAAGATGACCTACAAGGCCTAGTTGAATACCCTTTATAGGACCCAATCTGGAAATGTGGGTCTAGTTAGGGGAAGAAAATTGGTCCATCGCTGCAATGCTACTAGAAATGCTGCAACACTAGAGGACAAAAATGGCCGATTTAAGGGCTAATGACAAGCGATTGATGCGGGGAAAAGAAAGAATAATTAAAATATTAACTGATGGATATCAAAGAAACTCAACCCCGACCCTTGATAATGGAAATAGAGTTGAAGCACACAAGTGGAGAGAGGACAACATCCCAAAGA
The DNA here is from genome assembly GCA_000404065.3 of Pinus taeda. NCBI lineage: Eukaryota > Viridiplantae > Streptophyta > Pinopsida > Pinales > Pinaceae > Pinus > Pinus taeda. Next base: position 49,515 of record APFE030854415.1, on the reverse strand, counting down.
AAAGTATTACAAAAGAGTTAGATGGTGGCAAGGAAAAAAATGAGGAGGAATTTAGAAATACTTCTCATGGAAGAATGCAAAAAGGAGTAAAAAGATAGAAAAAAAACTTACAAGGGCAATCTAGAAAAATTAAGCCCCCAACCTTCGACAGTGAATATGAGGAAGTTGTTGAAGCATGGTTAGTAAATATTCATAAGTACTTCCAAATTTTTGAATATGACAACAACATGAAAGCTCATTTGGAAATGGGACCAACTTAAGGGAAAATCAACCCTATGGTGAGAGGAGGTTAAGGTGGTTCAAGGAGTTGGTGAACAAGGAATACCATGGGAGAAATTCTAGCAACATTTTTAAAAGTAAGCATTTGACTTAGTGGTTTTACGATGACAAAGCCAAATAATTTCATGACCTCAGATTGGGTGAGATGTCTATGGATGAGTAAGTGGGAAAATTTATTTCTTTATTGAGGTATGTCCCTTATATACTAGAAGACAAATCTAAAGAGTAGCAATTTATAAGTAGTCTACTTGCATCCATGAAGGAACAACTTGAGTTTAATAACCCTAAGACCATGGATGAAGTTATTCATAAAGCACTAATATATTATTAACACATGAAAAATAAAGGAGAAAATAACAAAGCATGGTAAGGGAAAACGAAAAAAATATTCTCAAAACAATAAGAATGTAATGAGTGCAAATACTAAAAATTCGCACAGAAATCAACAAAGTAAATTTGCAGGGAAAAGTCAGTGAAAACATCGACTATAGAGTGAAGGCAATCTAACATAGTAGTCACGAAAACTTGAATATGATCAACCATAGAAACCACCATTACAATGTCATGGTTGTGGAGAACCACATTATATTAAAAACTACCCCTATCATGGAAGAAAAACACAGGAAACAAATATTAAAGAGGAATGTAGTGTAGAACAAGTGGCAAGAAGTCTACCCAAGATTAGTGTTGCACAATAGGACTGTCAGGCAGAATATCAACCTACAATGATTGAATTTGAAGCTGATATTTGCAATTACACTGTGTCTATTTTTTATCTAGGTGGATATTGGTGGCCACCGGTCTATTCCACTTCGAACCCCACCATTGTTTCTTTCAGTTTTCTTAATTGTAGCACAATTTACTATTTTTGTAATTTTTTCAGGTCATAAATTTCCAGAGCCATTTTGACGCCCTAAATGACGTTTTTTTTTTTTTTTTTTTTTTTTTTTTTTTCTCTCTTTTTTTTTTTTTTCTCTCTTTTTAATGTGGGAAAGTGAAATCCTCTTTCTAAAAGGTAAGGGTCTGTAATCAAATGTTGCAGTCCTTAGATAGCTCTTTCTAATAAGGTATCGTACATGTCAAATGAAGATCATATGCCAAAGTTACGACCCCGAGAAGTTGACGTACCAACTAACACCTACAGGGCCCACAAACTTTTGATGCTTCATCTCTTGGTGTTAGGGTTTTCCATTGTTTCTCAACAATGAAAAGGCATTTAAGCCTCATTGTAACATAGTTTAGGGGCATGTAGCGGCCACATCTCTTCTGAGAGATAAGCTACCAGATCTAGTTTATTTCCATTCTTCATGTAAACAAATTTAAGTACTTTGTTATTAATGAATTTAAGTTCCATTTTCACTTTAACTTTGTGTTTAGTATTAAATATATATTCTATTTTGTTCCTTCATAAATCTGAATCAGTGGTATTAGAGTGGTCCTCTCTTTCTCTATTTTTCTGTGGATGTCCCCAATGAGGTTATGGTATAAAAAGTTGGGACTTGAACTCGTTGAGCCTTTAAATGATTTCCCCTACCAACATTGGCAACCTACCATGGAGGATGAAAAGAAATATGAAGGAGCATAAGATCCTATCAAAATATTGCTCGAAGAAGCCATCAAGCATCAAAGGAAGGAGATGACAGACAACTTTGCCCAGATCCTTCGGCAAATACCCATAGGCGACATATCTTCATCCAATAGTCACTTCAGAGGTGTATTCCACTTCCAGGTACAAGTTAACTTTGATATCCCTATATTCAAAGTTCAAATAAATGAAAATGTTATAGATAAATGGTTGAATCTATTAGATGGTTATTGTTTGGTCCATAGTTTTTCCGATAGGGAAAATATTACTTTTGCACTACTTAAGGTTGTTCCCCATGTTAAGGAAAGGTGGGAAACTTACTTTGAGAAAAGAGGTGAGGAAACTTGTTTGTTTATAGCCACACCCTCTTGGAGCTCTTTCCAAGATGCTATCAAGGAACAATATTACGTTGTGGGGAGCTATGAGAATAAGTACATACAATGGACCACACTACAACAACAAATGATTTCACAAATATTTTTCATACTCTATGGAGAAAGATGGGTTTCAAAGACTCTGAGCGACATCTGGTGTTCAAGTACCACATATTTCTAAAAAAATACATTAAAAAAGAAATGGATTTCCTGGACATCTCCTCAGTTGTTGCAGTATACTAATATGTTGCAATATTAAACAAAATGTAAACAAAAGAAGCATGAATTTGGATTTGGAAATTAGAAGCAAGGAAAGAGCAACTCCAAACCATAGAAAAAAGGACATAGCCAAGGTGGAATGTCCTAGGACAACCCATCAAAGACACAATAAAAGAATAGCACCACGAATACGAAGAAGGACACATGAAAGTGGTTGCATTCCGCAAGAGCCCCACTCACAACCCAAATGAGTGTCACGCCAAGCAGTCATTGGTGGTCTAGCTAAATGATTTAGAATCCAATACATGTTCTAATTCTAAGCCAAATTTTGATAGGGGGGAAAACAATGGGAACCATATTTTTGATGGAGAACCTAGTTCCACCGTTGCCACTACCAAGGTCTAGAAGATTGAGCCCAAATCCCCAGACGAGGGGGAGCATCTCTTCCACTTGTAGATGTGGGTGAAGGGTTTTGCACTATAGTTCATTGTTGACAGTGGGAGCCAAAATAACCTCATTTCTGCAGAGGTCATTAAGAAGTTGGGTCTACCAAACACACCACACCTACAACTATATACCATTGGGTGGCTCCAACAAGGATGAGATCTCCGCATTAGCCAAAAATTTTGCCTTCCCTACAACATCAAGCCCTTCACGAATGAGGTGTTGTGTGATGTTTCTCTTATTGAATTTTGTGATGTGTTATTATGCCAAAAATACTTGTGGAAGTGTCATGTTATGTATGGATCTAGGCCTCACACTGTTATTATTACTTTGAGAAATAATTTATATAGGATATCAAAGGTATCTCTACCTACTTCCATCTCTTTGTTCTTTGCTAAGAAATGCAGTAAGATCATCTCCGAGATTGGGATTTTTTTTTTTTTTTTATAATCTGATTTATTCTCAAAGTAAGGGGAAGGTGGTGGCCACATCCATGGCCCTTAGGAAGGGTTGCTCCACATAGCAGAAGCATGTGAATAAGATTGTGTAAGAATATAGCGACATTTTCTCCTCACCCATAGGGGTACCTTTGCATTGCCAGGTCAATCATTCAATCAATCTAACTCATGGATCACCTCTACCCAACAGGATGATATACCACGTCTCCATTATGGAAAAGGAAGAAATCAAGCTGCAAATCTAGGAGTTACTGCAAAAAGGGCACATATGACCAAGTTCCTCACCTTGTGGGAGCCCAATTATACTTGTACAGAACAAGGATGGAATTTGGAGGCTTTGCATTGATTATTAGACACTATACAAAATCACTATCAGGAATAGGTAATATCCAATCCCGTAGATTAATGAACTTCTTAAGTAGCTCAAGGGAACCATGCATTCAACAAGATCGATTTAATTCTAGCTATCACCAAGTTCTAATAGAACCCATATATGTATGGAACAACACCTTTAAATCCAAGGAAGTCCTTTTCGAGTGGTTGGTTATGCCTTTCCAATTGCGAAATTCCCTTGCAACTTTTATGAGGTTGATGGATACCATATTTCAACCCTTCACCAACTCGTTCATGGTTGTATATCTAGATGACATCCTCATCTTCAATAAGATTTGTGAAAAACACCTACAACACATTCGACAAGTCCTTTAAACCTTATGACAACACAAACTATGCGCCAACTTGGAGAAATGCACCTTTGGCATGAGCTAGATCCACTATATAGGATACATAATTGATGAAAAATGAGTGCACGTGGATCCAGCTAAGATCCAACTCATTCGAGATTGGCCAGCCTTGACTACTGTAAGATATATTCGAAGCTTTTTGGGCCTTGCCAATTTTTATTGGAGGTTTGTATTATGACTCTTTCATATCACTTGGCCTTTGATTGAGGGTACTGAGGTTGGAGTGAAAGCAAAGATTTCCTAGTTTGAGTTGCAACAAAAGGTTTCCATTGAGATGAAGTGCCACCTCTATACTGCACCTATACTCACATTTCTATACTTACAACAACCATTTGAGATTAAGAAAAACACCTCTGACTATGCTATTGGTGTTGTTCTCACCCAGCAAGGGCATCCAATGACTTATCACAATGAGACACTTTCAGATACAATTCAGAAATAACCCATCTGCGATAAGGAGATGTATTCTATCATGAATATGTGTTGACAATGGAAAAATTACATTCTGGGGAAGGAGATGGTCATCCACAAATATCACTAGCCCCTTCAATTTATACAGACACAAGGGAATTTGTAGAATGACTGACATCAAAAGTGTTCTACATATCTGCAACAATACCATTTGAAAACTACATACAGGTAGGGAAAATCCAATCATGTTTTACATTACCTTTTTCGATCCCAAGTAGCAACAATGACTACTGTTCTCAACTCTTGTGGCCATGAGACCTCCATATGCTTGCAATTATACAAAAATGTTTTAGAGTTCACCACCACATACCAGATGCTAGTGGATAGAAAGCAATTTCTATATTTCCACCTCCAAGACATATTATTATCTTACCTAGGCCACATTTTTGTTCATTCAAGTGAGCGTGCCAAGTACACTACAGTTAGGTTGCAGGAAAATTTTGTGTGGAGAAAATTGTAGTGATACTACATAATTATTTTTATTAGCTGAAACTTTGGCAAGACATTAGAAGATATATTAGATACTGCATTACCTATGCCATCTCCAAACCAACCATTAAGAACTAAGGCTTGTACACTCCTCTATGTACTCCCATCCAGTCTTGGGAATCCATCTCCATGGACTATATGTTGGGCCTCCTATTGACCAAACATGGTAATGACTATGTATTTGTGGTCATGGATTTTGTTTTATAAGATGGCTATATTTGTGGATTGTAAGAAGAGTATCACTACAAAGGACATTTCCAAACTCTTTTTTGAACAAGTGTGGGTACATTTTGGGATCCCATAGACCATTATATCAGATCAAGATAACAAGTTCCTGGGCACATTCTAGTTGAGCCTTTGGAAATTATTAGATACCAAGCTCACTAAGTTGATTGTATTCCATCCCCAAACTTATGATTATATAGAGGTTTTCAATAGGATGATAGTGCACATACTATGCATGTACAACTCTGAGCATCCATGGACCTGCGATGAGATCCTTACTTATGTGTAGCACAATTATAATAGAGCTCTCCATATCTCGACTAGACATAGTACCTTTCAAGTGGGGTTGGGATTTCAACCATTGTGTCCCATTGAAGTTGACATGCTTCATGCAACTAGATGAACTAAATCCGCACATGTACAGTCCAAGGTTGATAAAGCAACCAGGGATTTTGAATGCATCCAACACATCTTCCAGTAGGTGTGTGACATCTTGGATAAGTCCAATTACAAGTACAAGTAATGACATGATCAATATCGGGTGCCAAATAAGTTTTAGGTGAGTGAAAAAGTTTGGTTGCATTTGCAGAAAGAACAGCTTGCCAGAGCCCATTGGAAGCCTTGCCCACTCCAGTACAGGCCTTACACCATCACCAAGGCTGTGGGAGACTGATTTTAAGCTCAAAATTCCCCCATTCCTTGGCCTGTACCTAGTTTAGTGTTGAGTGTTGAATGTGGATCTCTGCCACTATTTCTTTAAGTTTCCTTAATTGTATCACAATTTACTATTTTTGGTAGTTTTTTGGGTCCTAAACTTTTAGAGCCATTTTGAGGCCCTAAACAACATTGTTTTGGAAAGTAGGCAAACCCATAGCCAAAGGAAATGGTAGTCACCAGATAAATATTTCTAAAATGGTATCATACATGTCAAATGGAGATAATAAGATAGACTTATGACCCCAGGAAGTTGATGTACAACCTAACCCTAATGAGGCCCACTGACGTTTGGTGCTTCATCTCATAGGGTTTTATCTTTTTATGTTTAGGATTTTCCATTGTTTCTCTATAATAGAAAGGCCTTCAAGTGTCATTGTAAAACAGTTAAGAAGAATGTAGCCGCCACATCTCTTCTTATATATAAGCTACCATCTCCCGAGCTAGTTTATTTCCATTCTGCATGTAAACAATTTTTAGTGCTTTGTTATTAATGAACTAAAGTGTTGTTTTCATTGTAACTCTTTGTTTCAACTTATATATGTATTCCATTTTGTTCCTTCATAAATCCAAATAGATTTTAATAGATCTAGGGGTAAGCTTGAGGTTTATTATTCCTAAAATATTCCAATCACGCCATCTACAAATTAATAAGTTTTGAGAACCCATGGTTGGTTTAGATAACCACTACAGCTAAAGGGAGACTGGCAGCAAATGTTGAGGACTGTCTTTTTGAATTAGCAGGTCATCCACTAAAAAAAAATTTAAATATTTTTCCTTTTGGATGTTATGATCTTTTAGTTGGTATGCATTGGTTGGAAAACCATTGGTTCGAACTCCACAAATAAAAATACCAGTTTTATGGTTGAAGGGGGGCCTAGGAAAGAAATCCAAGGAATAGTAAGACCTCTTAAATCAAGACCAATCATAGATTCACAACTAGGGAAATGCATTAGGAAGGGATGTCATATTTTTGTAGTCCAAGTGGGATACTCTTATTTTAAGGAATATAGAACAACCTTGGAAAATTTAACGTTTTTAATCTAATGTCGACCCTATTTAAAAATCAATGTAATTATTATTATTTATAAACACAATATAAATTTAAAACATAAAGAGGTTTACAAAAACTCAAAAAAGAGGTATGGTTAATAAATAAAAATATAAATAAACCATATGTATGGTAAATAAATAAAACATTTTTTATAGGTATGGTAAATAATAAACTAGTGGTATGGTAAATAAATAAAACCTATTTGTATATTTACTCCATAAACCTCTTTATATTTAAAGAAAACTAAAAAAATAGGCTTTATTTAGGTGAATCCTATTGGAAAAATACCATGGGACAAATAATTATTAATACCATGGGCCAAATCCCATATTTATAAAGGAGGTATGGTAAATAAATAAATATAAAAGGGGTATGGTAAAAAAGTAAAAATATATCAAATAGGATTAGAAATCAACATCTAATTATATAATGAGTCTATGGGTGATTGTTATTAATAAAATGCATAAAAACATTGTTAATCCTAATATTAATATTAAAAGATTTATAGTAATATTACTATTAAATCTAATATTCATATATTAATACTATTAAATTTAATAATTTTGGATTAATACAATATTAAAATTTGTTATATTATAATATATATTAATATATCATGATATACATTAACTCTAGATATATATGGGAGGGAAAAACAGAGACATAGAGTGATACAGGTGGAGAGATTGGGGGAGTGGCAAGGGAGAGATGGAGATAAATAGGAGGAGAGGGGAGCGGATGAATGAATAGATATAGAGTGAGAGGAGTGAGAGAGGTAGAGAAGGGTAAGGGTAAGAGAGAGAGAGAGGGAGACACAAACATGGAGTGGGGAGAGAGAGAAGGAGAGAGGGAGGGAGATAGTGAGATCATTGGAGGGAAGAGAAAGAGTGAGATGGGGGAAGAGAGAGGAAGTAGGAGAAAAAGGGAGAGAGAGGAATGAAGAGAGAGAGAACTTGGGAGAGAGGAGGAGAGAGGGAGGGAAGAAGAAATATATATATATATATATATGTAGAGAGAGAGAGAGAGAGAGAGAGAGAGAGAGAGAGTATGTTTAGGGGTGATATTAAGAGACAAAGAAAGAGATATAGAGAAAAGTTTGGAGATAAGGAGAGAGGGAGGGATCTAGTAACATAATTGGAGAGAGAGAGAGAGGATTGGAGGTAAAAGAGAGAGAGAGAGAGAGGATTGGAGGGCAAAGAGAGAGAGAGAGAGAGAGATTCATGGGGGAAGAGAGAGGGAGGTAGGAGAGAAAGGGAGAGAGGAAGAACGAGAGACATGACTTGAGAGAGACGAGGAGAGTGATGGGGGGAGAGGGAGGATTGGAGGGAAAATAGAGAGAGAGAGAGAGAGAGAAATGGAGAGAGAGGAAGTACAAGAGATTGAAATTGAGAGAGGGAGGTATAGGGAGATGGATTTGGAGGGGGGAGAGGAAGGGAAGAATAAATACATAGAGAGTGAGAAGTGGAGAGAGAGAGGGAGTGACAAGGGAGAGATGGAGAGAGAGTGTGTATGTTTGGGGTGAGATAAAGAGACAAAGAGGGAGAGATGCAGAGAATGGGGGAGAGAAGGAGAGAGGACAGAGGGAGGGATATAATAACAAATTTGAAGAGAGAGAGAGAGAGGTGAGAGAGAAAAGGAGAGAGAAGAAGGAAGAGAGAGAGGATGTGAGCGAGTGGAGAGAGGGAGGGAAAGAGAGATGGAGTTGGAGGGAGAGAGAAAGGGATCTTAGAAGAAAGAAATAGAGAGAGAGGTGGAGAGAGAGAGGGAGTGATAAGGAAATTATATGGAGAGAGAGGGAGAGAGGACAATACAAGGGAGGAGAGATAGAAGTGGGGGAGAGGGATATGAGGGGAAGAGAGAGAGAGAGAGAGAGGGAGAGGAGGAGGGAGGGATAGATAGATAGATTGGAAAAAGAGAATTTATGTTTTGGGGCTGATATAGAGAGAAAAGGGGAGATAGAGATATAGATGGAAAGCGAAGAGAAGGAAGAAGAGAGAGATGGAGAGAGGGAGGGAGGGACAAAGAGATTTATAAATATGGAGTGAGAGAGAGTGTGTGTTTGGGGGTTTGAGATAGAGAGACAAAGAATGAGAGATGAAGGGAGATATAGATATAGAAGGGGGGTGGGTGCGGAAGGGTATTTCTTGCACTAGATGCATTAATTTCAGTGTAGATGGTGATTTCTAATTCTATGTGATTGTTTACACTAGATTCATTGAATTTAATGTAGATGTTTATTTCTAATGATGTTTGATTTCTTGCACTAGATGCATTGATTTAAATGTAGATTATTTCTAATCCTATTTGATTGCTTGCACTAAATGCATTGATTTTAGTGTAGATGGTGATTTCTAATCCTATTTCATTGCTTGCACTCGATGCATTGATTTCAATGTAGATGTTGATTTCTAATAATTTTTGATTACTTTCACCAGATGCATTGATTTCAATTTAGATGATTCCTAATCCTATTTTATTTATTTCACTAGATGTATTGATTTTAGTGTAGATGATGATTTCTAATCCTATTTGATTGCTTGCACTAGCTGCATTGATTTCAGTGTAGATGGCAATTTCTAATCCTATTTTATTGTTTGCACTAGATGCATTGATTTCAATGTAGATGTTGGTTTATAATCCTATTTTCTTAATTGCACTAGATGCATTGATGTTAGTGTAGATGTTGGTTTATAATCCTATTTTCTTTCTTGCACTAGATGCATTGATTTGAGTGTAAATATTGATTTCTAATTCTATTTGACTGTTTTCATTAGATGCATTGATTTTAGTGTAAATGTTATTTTCTAATCTTATTTGATTTCTTACATTAGATGCATTGATTTCAGTGTAGATGTTGATTTTTTATTTGATTTAATTGGATGTATGATGGTACATTAATTTTAAAGTGATTAGATTACCATTATGCATTGATTTTAGTGTAAGCACAAGAAACTGTGTATGTATGTTTCAAAATATTTGGTTTAGTTATTTGTGTCTAATTATTGCTTCAAATGTGACCATGCAGTGGAAATTTGACCTTTTTATTCCTCATGGCAAGAATTCTACACAATACTTTTATGGTGCAGAGTTTGGAATTTTTGGTGGTAAGTTCTCTCATTATTTCTTTTTATTTTCTTTCATTTGCCTCATGTCAAAGATGAACTTATTTACTTTTTTTAAAAACTCTGATTGAACGTTTTACTAAAATATCACTGTTTTTATAAAAAAATGTTATGAAGTGTATGAAGTCCTAACTCAAGCATGAATTTGCAGATCTCAACGTTTTCTATTTTTCTGTTGCGGAGAATGACTGGAAAAAGTGTTGAAGTGGGGCCATCATATTTAGTGTCTTTGTGAACTTTTCCACGTGTTGTAAAGGAAATTCTACAGTCTCATTATATTGCAAATAGTAATGAGAGTTTTAATAAATATTTTAATTAAAAAAACAAATGAGATCACATTATTAGTATTTAAATGAATATTTATTTGTTGCAGATCGAAGACCTTGGATTCATCTTCCAACCCTCGAATATCCAAATAATGGAGCTTCTAGTATTTAACACGACTCTCGATTTGTGGATGCTATTGGTTACATAGTTTTTAGAGGCAAACTATTGAATGATTTGAAAGGTGGAAAGACGTGCAATGCATTGGCAACACAGTGGGAATGTTTTGAAGTTATTAAACAATATTTCATGTGTAAATTGTAGCCCAATCAATATTTAGTTGGAAACTCATATTATAATACTTGGCATATCATATAATAAAACTTGTGGTTCAAATTATTTATGATTGTATTTCATATTTTTTTGTGTGGTTATCAACTTATGAGATTGCATGATTCATTTGTTTTCATATTAGAAGAGTATGCATATTGTATGGTATTTTTTTAATATAGTCGCAAAAATGCATAAATTAGTCATTTATATTAATTAATAATAAACAAAAATAAAATTAATATACAACCACTAAATTATTTGTTTATAATGATTAATAATGAAAGTAAATGAAATGAATATAAACTACTAAATTAGTCATTTATATAATGATTGTGAAGCCACCAAAACAAGATAAATGATTATTGAAATGATAAATTTGGGATTATAAATGACAACTAAATTTTGCATATATATGACTATTAGTGGCTAATTTATAGTATCTTATAACATGATTGGAATTTAGTCATATTTCTTTGGTCATTAATTGGTTTCAAACAATGAATGTAATTTTCGTACATATGACTATTAGTAGCTAGTTTACAATATCTTATAACATGACCAACATATTAATTGGTTTTCTCGGGTGATAATATAGTAATTTTTTTTGTATATTTGGTCATTTATTATGGTAATTAATGACTAAATAAATGACTAAATTTATGACCAAATTTATGAATAAATATACTACTAGACAATAAAATTGAGACAACCAATTAATGTCTAAGAAAAAAGGACTAAAAGTTGGTCGCGTTATAAGATACTGTAAATTAACTAATATTAGTCATCGACTGAAAAATGGTCGTTTATATGCAAATTTTAGCCACTTTTTTAGTAACTAATTAGCCATTTTGTAATAGTGATATGAATTGACGATGAGATAGTTGGACTAGGTTTGACCAAGTCTACTTTTCTAGTTAGTTTGACCTTGTGATTGAATAAAAAACCTAGATGTTCCTCTTGTTGAACTGAAGAATTTCTTTAAGGAAAACTTTGTTGGATTTTTCCCCCATGTGGGTTTTCCCCCGGTAAATGTTTGTGTTCTTGTTTAGCTATCTCTTTATGATCCTTCTAGCATTTAATTTATAGTATTGAGTCTTCTGTGTAAATTTTTCATAGGGATACATTGTTCTTTTCTTTGATAATTGAGTTTCTTCATTAATACATTAAGTTCACCCAATATCATCATTACATTATTCAGATCTACATCATTATTCATCAGCATATGAAATTAGGTAGAAAGAAGAACAACATCATCATCAATGCAACAAAACATAACATAACAATAGAAGAAAAGCATGCACACATAGAAACACAAATTCTTCTTCTTCTTAGATTGTCATCAAATGATTCAAGAAAATAGAGTAAAATGATCCATATCTTCATCAAAGCAACAAAAACAAACAAAACATCCATAACATGACCTTAAATGTACTTATACTCAAAGATCCTGATTCTGAGGGCTGTAATGCACTGTCACTGACTGTAGTTAACTCATGGATATTGTTGTCACTGTACTGAACACTTATGCATACTAATAACTCATATTTAGGTCCTAGACACATGAAGAGATATTGTGTACGAGCACCTAAGAAAAATCTGGGCACTCTTAGGAGAGCATCTGGGATTGATCTGGACGTTCCCAAGTGAACTGCATGCGGACATCTGGGGACCAAACTCACCCATATATGCCTCAAACCTAGGACACTCCCTTGAGGCTTCTATGAGAGAGTTTGTGGAAGCTTGAACACTCTCTTTAGGTTAATATGCCAAATTCTATGACAACTCGAATGCTCCCTAGACCATTTTGTGTGTGTGTCTGAGATCCAAAATGAACTTCAGAAACCCTAACCTCCGAGATGCTTCCTTAGACACTCTGCGCCAAGGTCCAAGACTTCACGAATTCTCTCTATACCATACTATGCCAGTGTACAGGGATGAAAAACCTTAGTTATGAGCTAGTGTCTAAGACCCAGAAACCCTAGACGTATGTGAGATTCGATCATGTAGTTTTAGACCCTTTGCACAAGCTTTCCTCTGTCAGACCTCTGCGAAACAAGATAATAAGAGAAGAGAAGAGGGCTTCATAAATGTGACCAAATGAGCTTGAGGTCTCTTTTATTTATAGGCTTTCATCAGGGTCCACACTATGTTGAGTCTAACCTATCTAATTGAACATGTGCTTAGGGCTGGCCCAATCCAATACACATGTATAAATAAATAAATTCAAAAACAAACTTTTGCTTGTCCAAATAGGGTGATATTTAGGTTGATTTTGGTCCTTTCAAAAAGACGAATATATTGAAATTATTATCTTCATTATATGAGATTTCCAAAGTGGAATTTGACTGTAGTTTCATAATTTTAACGCTCCCTCTTAACTAGGGAGAGTTCCACCTGTCAATATCTGTCCATGCCATTATGGTATCTTCAAGTACCATCATGTATCATCACTAATCATCTCTATCATGTATTCATCATACCATGACCATATCAACTATATCATCATCACAAATCATCAATGTACATCTCAATATATCCCTTATTTATTCTTGTTCATCTCTTGATTGTTCCTAATCATATGCTGAACATTCTCGAATCTAAAAGCAGAATATTTTTTTACCAAATGGGAGTTTAAACTACCACCCTATATCCATGAAGTTACCATCTGAAATATCTTCCAATTGTTTACTACCTACAATATCATCATTAATCATCATCGGAGAGCAGATCATCAAGGAGCACATATGAACTTATAACCACATCAGGGAGCACATATCGACCTATAACCATATCTCAACCTGGAAGCTCATGGGGGAGCTATACATATACAACCCCATATCAGGCCATAGGATATGCAAACACACAGGGGAGTACATCTTGACCCTAGGATCACATCAGGGTGTTCAATCTCAACCGAAATCCATATAAGGTTATCTCGACCCATATATTTCCTACTGATCTTCCCATTGCTGAACCTGAATAGCCATGTGGTAGAACACCTGCATCATAATTGACTTGGGTTGTACACCCCAAGTACACTCTCAACTCATTGGCCAATGGAGGAGCGGTGTTCCTGACAAGCCTTGCTTGTGGGTATGATGCTAAATTGGGTATACTCTACAAAGACCAGACAGGGGAGAAACATTATCTGGCGTTATGAAGATAGGGGAGAAAAATATCTAACCTTGTGGGTAACAGATAGGGGCCATACCCTATTTTCTAGAGTTACCACAACCCTAATAGCCCACTATCTCAATTCCTCACCCTAAGAGCTCAAACAATGAGAAAGAGTTGGTTTTTTGTCCTCGATCAACATTGCTCTCATCATACTCAAATATGGTACCTAATTGTCTCAATAGAAGCTAGTTCATGTTCATATACGACATAAAATCAAATATCATGTTAGATCATAAATACTCATATAAATCAAAAAAAGATACCATAATCATCCTCCATCTCAAGGATGTGTCAATCAAAAACCTAATCTTGTCTCAAACACTTGCATTTTCTCAATATATGGAAGTATCTCAATCCAAACTATATATATGGGATTTTCTTTCATCGCTATTTATCCATGTCATATTCACACCCTAATCAAAAAAATCTCTAAGGAGCTTCTAGATCCTACCTTTTAGGTAGCCATGCTAGCAACACCATACTAATCTCGGTCGAGTGTAAAGTTATGGAATTATCTTTGTCATCAATAATATAACAGAATATATCATATTAAGGCATCAATCATATGTGTTCATCAACAATAAAAAATACATCCATGTGGTCACATATCATAGGCGAAATATCCAAGCCTAAAAAATAGAACATGTCATGCAAACATTTCAAAGGATGTTCGGTGGAAACTCTATGTGAATGAAGTAGATCAATCATTAATTTATTCAAGTTATATGCACATAATATATATATATATATATGGATGTTCAAAGATGAGACATCAATGCTTCAATCAGTTGTCAGATGCCATGTCAAGTTCAACAACAATTTTAACTTCGAATTGGACTGTCCAAGGATTTACATTTCTATTATTCAAAAGAATTTTTCGATAGCTTTGCAATATAAAATTTCTTTCCCAAATTCTAGAAATCGATTTATCATGCCATGATACATCATTTCGAGCTTTAGAAGCCATCTCCCTCTTCCTTAGTTCATTAGAGGCTTATCACCTGTCAAGGGTATACCATGAGTATGTAAACCAAAACCATAATCAAAATCAAAGCCATACCTTGGAACTCATCATTTTTACTGCATCAAATAACTGTTAGATATGGACATATTTGGATCAGGGAGCTAGCTTTATGCAATGCTCTCTGCAAGCATACTGCCTTACTAAGCCAACATAATCAGATTTACATAAATCAATTTTGTACCATCACATCAACAAATTCAAATAATCAAAGTTTAGAAGCTAGATCAAAACTATTATCAAAGTCATCAATATCACATTATCAATTATTTCAACCAGATGAAAAGTAGAGCACATATCAAGTCTTGAGTTCATCTATTATCGTGACAAATATTTGTCATCAACCATGCAATATCAATCCAAAAACTCATCAATTCATTCTCATAATCATAATACAAGTTATTTCTATCACTAGATGCAAATGCTTACACCAAGGATAAGTCATACTTGTTCCATCTTCATATTGAATCACAACTATCAATACTTCAACCATTGTGCTAGGAACATAGACGGAAATACAATTTTTTTTTTTTGAATACCCACATAGGTCATTGAAGGTCACTTTTCCCACATGTCATTGACATTAGGAAAAGTCAACAATCGTCCAAATAAAATCATTATTCATTAGGTCAAATCTTTTTTTTTTATCGTGGAGAGATCTATAGTCCAAAGCATAGCCCAATCATAAATTAAGAGTTCTAAGTCATTGTCAAGAATCATGTCAAAGCTCCAAACAAAACTCACCTATATCAATTAGACATATCTTGCCAAAATCATGTAGCAAAAGCCTCAAACACAATGACATATTTGTACGTATGTCTCGGTCACCTGCAAATATAAGTTCAATCCTTATGTTCATATTATGAGGGAGATTCAAGGTTTTCTTGCTTGCAAATATTATGTATATCTGCGATGCATCTATAGTACTAACATCTTCTAGTTGAATATCTGTTTTCATGCACAATACTTCATTTTTATGTGATCAACAATTTAACCCAACAACTTTAGAAATAATTTTAAAATGGAAGAGTCTGTCACAGACACCTTGATTCATAGTTCAAACAACTTCATAAAAATTTGAATGATGGTCAACTGAAGTCAAACCCCTAGATACTCCCGTCAGTTTAGCATGGGAGCATCTTTATCTTACTGGACGTTGTCTTAGCCTTAGCATGAGTGCGTCTAGGGATGGAATCTCCTAGTTTTGTGCCTGCATCCAGAAAAAAAACCATAATTTTATACGGTCTTTAGATGTGAGATTTTGCTGAAATTCAATAATGTTAGACGCACATAAATTATATTTCAACAACACATAATGAAAATATTAATATGATTAAGAATATTGAGAAGAGATTCTCTCTCTTCCCAAGAATCTACTTTATTCATCTTCATTTATGTCTTCAACGTATCTTTACTAGAGTTACACAACAAAATATCTGTTAAATCATAAACACATAGCTATCATGGTCATCAACATCCGGTTATCAATAGTTTATCAAGAGTTATACTTAAAATATTAGGGCAGCAAATAGATGTGACATCATATCATTAACATAATAACACTTTTCTATTGATACAATCCCACAAGTTAGGTCATCCATAGTTACTCATCACATCAAGACATGACCATCATAAGAGATCTAAAATATCAATCTCATAGTTTTAACATCAAGGTTACTATGCTTTTCGTTATCAATAAGATCAAATAAGGTTATTCAATAAAACTTTACCAAAACAAAGAGAGTGTCAATCTCTCTTTCCATATCCTTTCATCATGATTATCAAAAGCATTATCAGTAGTATCATGTATAAGCATTAATGAGCTATGCTTCTATATGAAATCTATCATGACCTATGCATGGCAATTATCATGAGTATCATCTACTATTGTTAAGGTGCTAGTCTTCTTTATAGGATCAAGATGTCCAATGGATGGATGTTATCCAAACATCTTGTATTTCAATGTATCAACATTACGTGTCCTCATAGAATTCAAGAAGATCAAAAGCTTCAATACCAGGTGCATCATTTCATCATAGGAAACATAGATCAAGTCACTGTCACATGCCTATATGATCCATTAAATAAAGAGACATCATACCGTAGGGCTTACCTAGTCATCAATGTTATAGCTGAAATACAACATAACATGCATACATTGTAGTATTCAAATACTTGTGCACCTTTTCATTAGACATAGACATCTTGAAGAACTTTGTGATCTTTTCATATAGTGCCTCTTAACCTTTTCCAGCTCTTTCCATCTTTCCTGTATTTCAAATGATCCTCAAGAAGGATCCAATCATCACATCTCATCAAGGAGGTTAGAAATGTCCATATACTCAAATACATATGCAAGCAGTATAAGCAATAAAAGTAGTAATCCAATTTTCTCTCAAACCCCAACCCTAATAGAATCCATCAAACCCTAATAATCAATTTGCCTAGGGTTTTCTTAAAACCTTAGAATTATTTTAGGTCTCCACCATCCTCTTCCTGCTTCCATCAATGGTGTCATCATCAGGGTGATCTTCATGGATTTTATTCAGCCCAACTCTGATACCATGTTAATTTTTCATAGGGATACATTGTTCTTTTCTTTGATAATTGCATTTCTTCATTAATATATTAAGTTCACCCCATATCACCATTACATTATTGAGATCTACACCATTATTCATCAACATATGCAATCAGGTAGAAATAATAATAGCATCATCATCAATGCAATGGAACATAACAAAACAATAGAAGAAAAGAATGCACACATAGGGGCACTAGGATTGGTCAGAGACCATGGAAATACCCAATATGGGGAAAACCCTTGTAAATTCTTCTTCTTCTTAGATCATCATCAAATGATTCAAAAAAAGAGAGTACAATGATCCATATCATAGTCAAGGCAAAAAAAATAACTAGAACATTCATAACATGATCTTAAACATACTTATACTTAAAGATCTTGATTTTGAGGGCTATAATGCATTATCACTGATTATAGTTAACTACTTGATGCTATTGTCACTGTGATGAACACTACTGTATACTAATATCTCATCTTTAGGTCTTGGATGCATGCAAATATATTGTGTGCGAGCATATAAGATAGATCTAGATGCTCTCAGGAGAACTGGATGAGTGTGCCTAGGATTGATCTGGATGCTCCAAGGTGAAATACATGCTAGCATCCGAGGACCAAACTCACCTAGATCTGTCTCAAACCTGGGACACTCCCTTGAGGCTTCTATGCAAGAGTTTGTGGAAGCCTAGAAGCTCTCTTGAGGTTACTGTGCCAACATCTATGACAACTAGAATGCTCCCTAGACCATTATGTGCATGTGCCAAGGATCCAAATTGAGCTATGAAAACCCTGACCTCTAGGACACTCCCTTAGACACTTTGTGTCAGCGTCCAAGATTTCCTGGTCGCTCTCTAGACCATACTGTGCTAGCATCTAGGGATGAAAAGCCTTAGTTATGAGCCAGTGTCTCAAACCTAGAAACCATAGAAGCATGCGAGTTTTGACCCTGTAGTTTCATGCCCTTTGTGTGAGATTTCCTCTAATAGACCCATGTAAACCAAGACATTAAGAGGGGAGAGGATGGCTTGATAAATGTTTCCAAATAATATTGAGTTCTCTTATATTTATAGACTTTCATGAGGGTCCACTTGTTGTTGAGGCCAACCTATCTAATTAAACATGTTCTTAGGGCTGACCCAATCCAATATACATGAATAAATAAATAAATTCAAAAACCAACTTCTGCTTCTCCAAATAAGGTGTTCTTTAGGTCTATTTTCATCCCCTCAAAAAGAGGAATCTATTGCAATTATGAGCTGTCCAGAGTGGAATTTGATCATAGTTGCATAATTTTAACATTCTTTATCTAATTACTTTATGATGAATATGAATGTAAGAAAGGAGTAACTAAAGAAATCATAAGTAATTATCAATTTAGAAGATCGTTAAAATTAAACATGGTATCAAATATGTGGTATATGGGCATCCTTGAACTTTGACCCTAGATCAACATGAAAAGACAACCATGTTTTTAAGAGAGACTGAAGTCCTACTGAATCTAAGATCTATTGGTATAAGCAATGTTTTGAAGAGGGTTGAAGCCCTAAAATATGGACCCAATACTAAGTCTCATGGTCTATTACAAGGGCCAAGAAAACTTAGGAGATCCAAAGAACCTCAAATGGTGACCAAGAAGTGTCTTACCTAATGGAAAAGTGAACACATAACTTATCTTGGTTATATTGGAGCATAACTAGTTTAACAAAGAAGAAGCCATGAAGCATGAAAGATGTCTTGTATTGTATTAGCATGATAATGAGTATAATGGAAATCTAAGCCTCTATGAATAAGTTTGATGAGTCTTAGGAAACAAAAAAAAGAATTTTTTTTTAAAGATTAATATCAATTTTTTACTTACCTCAATGTCAAGCTTCAAGGAAAGCAAAGTTTATGGTTTGATCTATGATCAAAATCTAAGGCTAAATTACTATGGATAATATGTGATCTATCCAAACCAAATTAAAGAGTAGGAACCATTGATATTCTTATTATAAAATATATTTCTATTATGTGAAAATTCAACATATTGTGGAAGGCTAATGGGCCTCTCTGTGGTTTACTGAAAGTTAGTTACAAGACTAAATCCTAGAAGAAGTCTGAAATATGTCACTTGTTCTTAAAGTCTACCAAAATTTGTTAGTAAAAGCACTATGAATTTTGATATAAAAAGGAAGCCTCTCTAAATTATTGTGTAGCAATGGAATCTCATAGTTGATAAGATCAAAGTGTTTAAACAAGTCATATTTCTTGGTTCCTAGCTTGAAAATGTTTTCATGAAAAGCTCACTATAATGATAGGATGTTCATTTCTGAGTATGAGACATGATCATGTGAGTATGAAACAACTATTGCAATGATCAAGGAGGCAACATGTAAAGCATAATTTCTCTAGTATTTTTTATCGAGTATATAATTTATCATGTATAAAATAATATGATATGGAATGAGGAAACCAATTTAAGAAGGGAGCTTGATCACATAGAAGCTAAGTCTGAAATTTTGTGTCTCCTTGAACCCTTCGAATGTGAGGTATTTAACATCATTATAATTCTGTTTAAAGTGTTGTTATGTCTCAATGATTTCTTTTCATCATAAAGGAGCTACGTTAGTGAAGACCTAGTATAGGTATGGTTGAAAATTATATATTAATTTATAGTAAGGGTTGATCTCTATATGTAGGATGAGAACTAATTTGTACAAAATTGTGGACTACTATAACATCAACCAATGGACCTAGTATGTTCATTTTACTAAAATATGATATAGGCCGAAATCAATAATTTGTGAAATCAGTGCTTTCGTAAATTTGCAAACTTTTAATGCCATGTACATTGTACTTAAGTGATATTGCACCATTATTATTATGACTATATTGAATGAGATACAATACCAAAATTTAGAAATATGATTCAATATATGACTAATTTTCCAAGGAAGTTCCTCTATGCTTTAGAGGGATTTAAGAAAGGACATTGAAATGATCACATGACTATGGAAAATGTGATCATATGCCTTTTGACTTGTTTTTTATAAAATTTATGATTGGAATCATTTAAATGTTGTTTATGTTTGTGATTAAATGATCTAGGGTGAAAGCATGAAGATGGGTTACACTTTTGGGCCAAATTTGGCGATGAAATTTCAAGTTTTACCTCTTTTATTGAATTGCACCCCTCAAAATTCATATAGGAATTATGAATTTTGATTCATAATAAAAAGACAATATGTGGAGATTATGTTGTTGTCCTAATTATTGAACAATAATGAAGGAATTCTTGAAGAAATATAGTTATCATAGCTATGGATGTTGAAGGAATCCTTTCTCCTACAGTTTTGGTGATAATATTCACAAGAGATCAAGAGCATGAAAGTCATATTGATATTTAAAAGGGTGATGACAATATCACAATTCCAATTATATAAAGATAATGTCACACAAGAGAAATATGTGACCTATATACCTATGCATCTCCTTGAAAGATGTTGCATTATGTTTTAGAAGTAGGGTATTGAAGCTAAAAGCTCTTAAAAGGCCTATAAGGCGCATTATTGTGATGATAAGGTATGACCTATGTTGTAAGTATTTTATGTGGACACACAGTATTCAGATATATACCTTACACATCAAGACAATAAGGAAAAAATATCACTACCATGTTTTTAAAGAAAGCACAATTTAATGAAGCAAGTTCATTTGGTTATTACCCTCACTTATAACAAGCTCACAATGAAAAAGAGGTCAATTCACTCCAAGTTTGGCGACAATAGTACTGTCAAGAAAGATAAGTGATATGTAAAACTTGATGTGTCATTATTATTGTTACTATGATGAAAGATAAGTTCTTGAGTTGGAAAATATCAAAACTGATGTTTACTTGATTTGTGAGAATATCATTTGCCTATAGAGATAATTATTTACTTTCATGATGAATGTAGAGCATTTGTATATGAAAAGGAAATTACAAAGATGAAAAATTCTGGTGGACCTTGTAAAATGTGTAAAATGAGTATTTGTAAAACTAGGTTTAGTAAACCATAGATTAATCTTGAAGGACAAAAAATCCCTAGGGTTTGAGGATAAAAGCCTAGAGTTAGACCTAAATTAATGTTTCTGCTGAAAGAAGAAATCCTAACTCATGCAAGGAAGGAACGAAAACATGTTGATGATGAGGGAAAGGATGATAAAGTTGTAATATGGATGTAAGAAGGCTAATGTCAAGAGAGAGCTAGTATTTAGTATAATCCTTAAAAAATTATTACTTTATACCTCTATTCCTTGAATATTATTATTGTTATCTTTTTTTTAGTTAGCCTCTTGTATTTGTTTCTTTTGATAAGGTTACAAATGTTCTTCCATGACCTCCCACTGAGGATTACACATACATAGTAAATGTTTCCAATGCTCTAACAACAAATGGAACTAGTAGAAGAATGAAGCAAATCTTGTGACAAGAGGACTTTCCCAGAATTCATGATTTTTGTTGAGAGATATTATACTATATGAGATCTAAGCTTAGAGGGAGTAGGAAGATCATCAAGTTTGAAGTATACCATG
The DNA here is from genome assembly GCA_000404065.3 of Pinus taeda. Classification (NCBI taxonomy): domain Eukaryota; kingdom Viridiplantae; phylum Streptophyta; class Pinopsida; order Pinales; family Pinaceae; genus Pinus; species Pinus taeda. The sequence continues at coordinate 27,408 of APFE030854415.1, read as the reverse complement.
ATTGTGTTGAAGAGAAATCAATGGTGATTTCAAAATGGATCTACAAGGTGTAACATGCAACTGTTGGTAGCATAGATAAGTACAAAGCAAGAGTTGAGAATAAAAGGTTGTCTGAGAATGAGGGAGAATATCACGACAAGATGTTTTCCCTAGTTGTCAGGTACACTTATGTTAAAACTATTAACATTTCTTTGAAAAGTTCATCTAGTGAATGGAGAGATAATTTTTCCTAATGGATTAATTGAGGAGGAAGAAGTGTACATAGGGCTACCTCAAGGCTTTGAGGTATAATAGAAGAAGTCTCATGATTGAAGAAGGATTTGTATGATAAAAAATAGACGCATTGGGCTTGGTATTATTGGATTGATGGATATTTGATGAGTCTTGGTTGATATTATTATTATGTGCTTTTTTTTATGGAAGTTAAGAGAATCATGTGTGAGAGGGATAAATTATGAGATTTTCTTTTGTACTAGAGAGAATAATTAGGGAACCTTGTTTTAGGTTAAGAGAGAGTTGAACTTTCAGTTTGAAATGATTGAATGTCATGCTAAGAGAGAATCCATTATTTCCACAACATAATTTGTTTCAAAAAGAGCACTCATTAAGGGTAATGCAAGAGTAGTGTAGCTTCCAAGCCATTAAGTCTTCGATGTGAAAAATATTCAAAAATGGTTCTTGACTTTTGAGAAGAATTTATATTATTCTATGTAAATAAGTTGTATTTTCCAAGTTGGTATATTTTATAAGTTTTAGAAATAAGGAGTCATAGTTTTAGAAAAGATATGGATAGATGATATCTTGTCCATAATGAAAGAGTTATTTTTCCTTGAAAAGCATGGGAGATTTATGGAATAAATCATGAGAGCTTTATGGAATAAATTATTAGTGTGAAAATTCCTCGAAGGTGTACCAAAAATAATTCACTTATGTCACTAGGTGACAAGTGACCCTAACAACAAGTTTATCGCTGTTCTCATCTTAGATTTGAAACACAAATAAAAAACTTGTAGTAAAAGAAGATATAACCCAGAACATAAAGGAGAAATATAAAGAATACATTATAATAGCCCAATTGGAAAGACTTTTGGAATGAACAAATATTTTATTGATAACATCTAATGAAGGAGATCTATAGATTGGTCTGTAAGTCCCCCTCCATGGGATGGGTCCTTTGATATCCTTGGCACTTCAGAAAAATTGTCTTCTCTTTCAATGTGAAAAACCCAAACAAAGGTGTAGAACTAAAAATGGGAGCTTAAGAAAAATGACGATAAAGTTGATGATGATTATGATCATGGTGAAGAATGAATGAAAAACCCTCCTTTATATAGCAAAGTATGGAGTTAATCTTGAAAATGGAGAATAATAAAATATTACTAACCAAATTCAGATCTAACTACTTGGAATAATTTATTATATTTATTGGAGGGGGGAAAAGGAATTTAAAATGTTTAAATACATTTATTTAGAAATAATTAACAAATAAAATGATCTATTAATTATTTCATGAGAAACAAGAGAGGTGTGAAATAAAAATAATCATTAAATAGTGATTCAATTGTGTCGAGAGGCACTCTACAGCCCAGTATATGACGGAGGCACTCTATAGCTGAGTATATGAGGGAGATGTTGTCATGTAACGTTACATTAAAAAATATTAAAAAATATGTAACGTTACATTAAAAAGATTTAAAAAAATATATGTGTCGGCTAATATATATTATATATGCTGAAGAAGTGTGTGAAATACAAATAATTATTAAATAATGATTTAATTTCATCGAGATGCGCTCTATAGCCTAGTATATGAGGGAGATGTTATCACGTAACATTACATTAAAAAATATTAAAAAAATTGTAACATCACATTAAAAAGATATTACAAAAATATATGTGTCGGCTAATATATATTGTATATGTTGAAGATATGTGTAACATTACTTAAAAAAAATTAATTAAATAAAAAATGTGTCGGCTAATATTAACAAACTCAATTTTGAAAATGATATATATACAATTTAAAAAGAGATCGATTAGCTTATTCATAATATAAGAAATAAAATTTAGGTAAAGGAAGAGGAGGATTCAATTGGGCATATCGTGTAATAATAAACCAGGTAAATTTTGTGGTGTTTCTGGAACAATAATAATCAGGTAAATTTATATTTCGTTGCGTTCATGTTTTAGTTGTAGGAAGGTAGACTCAATATAATGGAAAGTGCTCAATAAAATTAGTAGGAGTGAGTGGAAATATTTAGTAGAATGTAATATATAGGGTGGGGTTGACCTGAAATATGAGGTGAAATTTAATAATATTACATTTTAATTAGTATTTATCCCCACCCCTTGCCACTATTTATTAGGTGGGGGTAGTTATAAATATTGGGTAACAATAATATTGTAATATTAAATTTTAT
>APFE030854415.1:11098-22630 GCA_000404065.3 Pinus taeda | reverse complement strand
GAGAGAGAGAGAGAGAGAGAGAGAGAGAGAGAGAGAGAGAGAGAGAGAGAGAGAGAGAGAGAGAGAAATATATAAAACATGTCAAGGATGGAAAAATAATGGAGGGGGTGAGACCTACAATACTGATAGAAGTCTCCTATTATGTGGTACTACATGACCTCAAATGAGGCAGGAGAGGCATACCCATAATTGCTGAGATAATTGAGTACAAATAATAATGATGAGAACAATAATGTGGGATTGAGCTATAAAGTACATGATACATGATACGCTGGCATCAATGGGCCATAAAATAATACAATGGATCCCCTATACATAATGAACCTAGAGAAACATAGTCCAAAATTGGATATAATAACATCTAAGTAAATGAGATATAATTCCCCTCCAACTAACATGGAGAGGGTGGATCACAACCAAGGAATCCCTACTGAACAAGAAAGGGCTCTAAAGATCTGAATGGATCATCTAGAGGAGACAATCCATGCTATGGGTGCTACAAGCAGTGGAAATTGAACCCATCAAATCTGCGTAACTACATTGGAGGCTGGATCAACATCTGTGGTCATCTGGGCATGTGGTTTGCTACCTAAAGGGCTACCCCCTCATGAGGTTTTAAACATCTCACACACACCCGTGAATCACTAGAACAACCATATGGATCACCAAACAGTTAAGTGTATGAATTTCAATCGTGTGATAAGGAGCTGATGTCGAACATGTGAGAAACAATCGAGTCAAAGGGAAATAATGAGTCGCTTTGCCTGATCTGAGGAACCGAACAAAGATGGAAGATGTAACAAAGGTACACCACCCTCCTGACCACTCTTCTGGAATATATGTGCTGAGATCGAGAGAAGGGAACCCGCCAGATTTAAGGTAATGAGGATTCCTTAACAAAGGCTTGAGGGAATATAATAGAGTGACTGATGGACTGAAACAAGGGATAACTATGGAAGGAAAAAAAATGGATGGTAGACTGATGAATTCCCTTGTTAGATCATAATAAAAGTGGTTGAACTAGCATCAACTCACTCAATTTTGGAGGGGATGGTCGATGAATCAAATAGGGGTTTGGCGAAGATAGAGCAGAAGGACTGGAGGCAAAATATGAATAAAATGGAAGAAATGTAGCATGGCGATGAATGAAACATTGTAAGGGGATGCAAAGGGGACTTGAAATAGACTCCATAAGTACAAAGGTGACACATCTCAGATCCTCTGAACAAGGGTGACTCGATGATTCTGCCACATGGGGGGAGGCCAAGTGGGGACCATGAAAACATGAGTAATTGATGGTTACTCATGAATAAAATCGACACGTGACTCAACTAGTGCAAAGGTAAAGTGGTACTAGAGTAGGAGTGTCTCAAATGTAGAGATTCAGTTTTAAGAGGTGAAAAAGTGAGACCTCATGGAAACAATGGCTTCTTCGTGAATTTCAAATTATCAAAAAAACAAATGGAGACCGATTATAGAAATTGGTGAGAGATTTCCAACAGTGTTAACGGTTCATGAAACTGAGCTATGGTTTGGTTGTAATGGACGACGTAACAAACTAGAGTTTTTCTTATAAAATAGCTTTTTGCATCCAAATCCAATTCATTTGCATAGTGAGATATGGAGAATTTGGAGAGGAGGAGAAGGCCCTAAATCTCATGGAGATATAAATGGACAAACCAACCATCATAATTAGGATATGCAAGTTAGAGAGAGGTGGCCTAACCATAATTTCAGTGGTTTAGATTTTTAGATTAGGGCCTCAATTTCCTCTTGGGGAGCCTTGGTCATCCTCATAGTCGTAACATACTTATTGGGGCTTGATCTGCACTCTGGAGCATAGACATGGGGCCCACAAGTTTGTTCAGTGTATTTTTGTAGGAAAATAATGTGCTCTAGACTAAGAAGATGGGCATGACTGGTGGTATGCTAGAAGCTGAAGCTAAGTTCTATCATGAATTTATTTTATAGTCTTGACTGAAAAACATAATGGTGTCTTGCAGGTATGGTAGAGTTAAAGATATTATGGTGAGAATGAGAGTTTTATGTCTTCTGTGTTGAGATTCAGGGGGCTCAACCAGTGAGAGGGATACTGGCACAATGTGGCCTGCGAAAGTTCTTAGAGAAAACTTTGATGAGGGTCAGTGAGACTTTACTATCAAGTATAGGAGTTACTGGGAACCAGACCAAGAGGCCTTTGTAGTGCAAGGGCATAAGATTGAGCTCCCGATTCAAGACATATATTTTTTGACAGGATTGCCCCCCTTGGAGTTAGTAGGGGAGATACATCCAATGTTGCCTCATGGGAGGCATATTGATGAGTTTTTTGAGCATCATTGTGTACGGGGCAGTCGTGTAAAGGGCACGACCATATAGGTTGATGACTGGGAAAGGCCTGAGACATGATATATATCCACAAAAGTCCTATGAATCTATGGTAGCCATGCCCTCTACCATATCACTGGAGGGAAGATGATGCTAGTGGAGAGTGTTTTGGGAGGGACCTACTATGGGTGGGCCCATATGTTACTATCATCATTAAAACAACAGTTGACATTATGTAGATGGGGGACCAATGATAATTGGTCATTTGGGATAGCCTTATGCTCACTCTTCTTTGAGAATATCCCCATTATACAACCTCATATTCATATCCGTGATGGGGGCCCACAAGAGCCCAAGATGCACCGCTGGGGGCAACTCCTAAGATGAGGAGGTGGAGGGGGAGTCGGACTAGTGTTCCGACCTAAGTTTTTCACTCATTGGGACCAGGTGCCACTATGCATAGATGACTATCCATATAGTGGTATGAACTATAAGGGGGAGCCTGACTTGCCACGTCCATGAGGATGAGCATGGGGCCCAAATGGTAAGTGAAAGTTTCTAAATGTTTGGTGAATTTATAGTGTAATAATTATGTGTATGTGGTACTGATTCCTAAACTTTGGGTATATAATAATATATATATATATAATATATACCACACTATAAATAATATAGATAATATATATATATATATATAATATCTATATATAAATATATATATATAGTACCGGTGAGGTCAGTAGGATATGCAGGCTGAGCCGCAGTGCCTGGGGGTGTAGATAAAGGGGGAATTCATCTTGACAGAGACCAGATGATGGCTCTCTACTCAAGGATCTCTAATGTAGGTGTGACAATCTACTGACTAGGGTGATAAAGTGTGGGTGGCATAAGCTAGAAGATCGATATAAAGATGAGTGTACGGTCCTTCTTTCAGAGTGGCGAGGAATCATGTGGCACATGGAAATGGTTGGTCAGGGTATACGAGACCTTTGGGATGGTGGGATGGAGCCATTGGCTTAGGATTCTTTAGATGATATTGAATAGGCATAGGGACATGTGGGTCCCCACTTTTGTTTTATGACAACATGCTAGTGGGCATGTCATATGTATTTATAGTAATGGATTCAAAACACTGTATGATGATATATATATGTGTGTATGTGTGTGATTATGCATCTTTTTGTTTGTGACAATTGCGGTTCACCATTATTTCTATAGATTTCTTCTTACATGTGATAAATGCCAATTTAGAATGTTATTAGTAATGGATCTACATAGCAATTTTGGGTTCTAGACACATGACTAAATGAAATGGATTCAAATTCATGCATCAAAAGCTTCCCCCATAGATATTTTCTAAATAGGATAAGATTATGCACATGATAAACACCATTTAGTTGCATGACAAGTAGCAAGGAATCTAGACAAAGGTGAAGGTGAAGGATGTGATGGTCAAGGGCAGCAACTAACAAACCTATCACAACATCATATTCATCCTAGTTATTGGTGGTAGATCCAATGAAAATACCATTGGAGTGGACTAACAAATGAAAGGGGGTAAAAATGGACCAATTTGTCGAGGCAAGATTCTTGGTGAAGTGACTTGCACAATTCGAAAAACCAATATAAGGTGTGGATCATGGATTTGTATAAAAGACGCAAGAAGACAATGTGTAAGAATGTGGGGGATGTAAACTACCTAAATTCAAGAAGAAAAAAATATGTACACACATTTCGATGGGAAATATTATGGGTAAAATTCTTGAGGTATAGTGCATTTCGAGGATTAAGAAGGATTTCTCCTTTTGGATCCTCTGATAGATATGCCCCCTTGCCGAAAAAATTATGAATGATATCAATACCTAGCCATAATGGTTCAAAAATTCCATGCCCTAGGACATCGTGAACTTGGTCATACAGGAGAGAAAGGTCGCCTTCATGGAAGGTATGAGGATGGACTTTGCAGTCAAACTGAGCTTTGGTGCGTTTCTTATCAAGCATGATGAGTCATTGTTCTAAGGCTTGGGTGTCTGGGAGGAGTTCAACGCCAAGGTGAAGGGAAGGGATTTCACACTCTATTAGTAAAATTGCCTTCTCTTCAAAAAAAAGGTGGAAAAGAGTGAACCTGATGGAAGTTTTTATAGAAGTTCTATGGGCCCATAACGTAGGGAAGAGAATTAAATGCTAGTTGGTCTTATGTTTATTCGTCATCTACTAAAGCATAGTCTTAAGGATCATGTTGACATATTCAACTTGGCCATTACCTTGCGGAGAATAAGATGACGAATATTGATGTTCAAAGCCCAACAGAGAGGATAGCTCATGCCATATATCATGTCTCATCTTCAAAGTGTCAACCATGGTCCGAGACCAATTATTTTGAAACCCCAAATCGAGCGATAACATAATTAGAAAAGAAGAGGATTGCAATAGTTGTGGTATTAGTGAACCTTGGATGGATTCAACCCATTTTGTAAAATAGTAGACAACCATAATAATATACTTGTGGTTATTAGCATATGGGGTTCGACACTCCATAAAGTCAATATCCCATTTACAGAAAGCAATGAATGAAACAATTGAAGGGAGGGGAGAAGGTGGAGCTCGCACCTTAGAGGCGCATAACTAGAAATTGGGACAATGTTTGATTGTCGTAATACAATCACTAAAGATAGAAGGCCAAAATTACCTAACACGCATGATTTCCTAAGCAGTGGCCATTCTACAGAGGTGGCCACCACAAGTGATACCATGTTAGGCATTGAGCACTTGCTAAGCTTCAGGATGGGTGAGACAATGACAAAGGATAGTATTGACACTGTGATGATAGAGATCATCACTGATGAGTAGGTAGCGGGAGGCTTGATGTTTAATCCATCATCAATCATCATGAGTGAGGTGGGGGATGAACTTCTGGGTTCCCAAATATGTAAGTATGTCACCATACTATGGATCATTGGAGGTGATGAAAAACCAGTGTTTTTTCGGGAGATCTTCATTAATCGGAAGATCATGTGCACTAGTGGGTAGTTCATAAACAAGTTCGAAAACAACCAAACCTTTCTTACATTTGGGGGGTGACAAACTCAAGATTGTAATCTTTCAAGATAACAATCAAATGGACATACTTCCCACTGATGATTAGTCGACTTAACCAGAAATCCATTAGGTTGGAATTTGTCACCACTTTAGTACGTGTGAGGATATAATGGTGAAGTTTCTGAATGAAGAACATGACAACAATCACTAGTTTTTCTTCATGGGAATAGGACATAGGGGGATCGTTGAGTTTCTTACTAACATAACAGATGACATGTTCTATTCCTACTAAATATTCCTGTATTAAGACCCTAGCAACCAAATAGGTGGATGCAGAGATATACAAGATGAAATGCCTTTCAAAGTTTGATGGACTAATCAAGGGAGAAGAAGAGAGCATGTTTTAGGGCATTAAAAGAGCGTTGAGCTTGGTCATCCCAAATGAATGGAATGGTAGATCTAAGGAGTCTAAGGAACCCATGAGCTGTTGTGGCATAATCCAGAATAAACTGACGAAGGAAGTTAGCCTTGCCTTGGAGGCTTTGTAGCTAGTGGATGGTATGAGGAGGAGGGAGTTCAAGAATGGCTTGAACTTTTAATAGGTCAAGAGTGATACCTTTTTTGGACATGATGAAGCTCAACAAGTGGCCAACAGGAACACAAAAGACACACTTTAGGGGGTTAAGGCAGATGTTATACTAGCGACATTGTAAGAATACGATACACAAATCATGAAGATGCTGTGATTGGAGTCTAGAAGGAGTAGTGAGATCATCGAGATTGGCAGGGATAATGTGAGCCAAATCATGGAAGAAATAGGACATGGCACATTGGAAAGTGGCCCCAAAATTATTTAAAATGAAAGGCATGATATTGTAAGAAAATCTTCCACACGAACTAGTGAATTCAGTTTTTAACTGATTGGCAGTGCATATATGAATCTAATTGTACATGGAGAATCCATCCATAAAGGAAAGAACCGCATGATCCACACACTCATCAATGACCTGGTCAATGAAGGGTGTGGGAAAGTTTTCTTTGGGAAAAGCTTTGTTCATATCACAAAAGTCAATGCAGACACGGATGGTGCCTTAACCTAAGTCACTAGGTGACAAGTGACCCTAACAACAAGTTGATGGCTTATGTCATCTTAAATCTGAAACACAAATAGAAAAATTGCAGTAAAAGAAGATATAACCCAAAACAAAGAGCAACAATATAAAGAATCGAGTATGATAACCCAATTTGAAATACTTTTTGAATGAACAAATCTTTTATTGATAACACCTAATGAAGGAGATCTAGATATTGGTATGTAAGTCCCCCTCTGTGGGATGGGTCCTTTGATATCCTTGACACTTGAGAAAATTGATCTTCTCTCTCAATGTGAAAAACCAAAACAAAAGTGGAGAAATCAAAATGGGAGCTCAAGAAAAATGAATATATGTTGACGATAATTATGATCATGGTGTAGAATGAATGAAAAACACTCCTTTATATAACAAAGTATGGAGTTAATCTCCAAAATGGAGAATAATAGAATATTATTAACCAAATTCAGATCTAACTACTTGGAATACTTTATTATACTTATTGGAGAGGGAAAAGGAATTTAAAATGGTTAAATACATTTATTTAGAAATAATTAACAAATAAAATGATTTATTAATTATTTCGTGAGAAACAAAAAAAGTGTGCAATCAAAATAATTATTAAATAGTGATTTAATAATTATTCTAATAACAAAAATAATGAAATTCAAATAAATAATTATTTATTTAAATATTCGTACAAGATTTAGTCAAATGCGATAGGGCATAATTATTAAATAATGATTTAGTAATCATTCATAGAGAAAATTAAATAAATAATGATTTATCTAATTATTCTCATGGGGTTTTTTGATTTAAATAAGAAAATAGTTTATTAGAAGTGGTTTACTAAATTATTTTCGAGAGTGAAAGTGATTTTACTATGGTAAAATTGAATCTGCATGGTGTATTTCGATCCACCTAGTTAGAAATGGCTAGGTGATCATTTTTTGTTCATAAAATAAATCATGAGAGATTTAAAGAATATATAAAGGAGAGTTTTCTTGTGTTGGCATGCACTTCATCTAGGTCTTCATGATTATGCTCATGGCGATGATTTATTGTAGTGATAGTTTTCTTTTATGATGATGATGGAGATGTATTACAGGTTTGTGCAAAGATGTTGCAAATGATAGAGGTGAGTTGTTGGCATCGTGCCAACTTGTTTGGAGACCATAACATTTGATTATTTAGATAGGGTTGGAGGCATTGTCATGATGACTTAGAGCCTTCATATCAGCATGATCACATGGTGTATTCATTCTACTAGTTTAGGAGGTGATTTCAAATAGTGAGAGGACGATTCTGGAAGTTTTGGAGAAGTGTTGACTTAGTTTTAGGGATCAAACTTGGGTAACACTGTCTAACAGAGGATTGGGGGAATTATAATAGGGGGTTCCCTCATTATAAAGGTGTTATTCATGATATCAATTCTTTTCCCGAAGGCAAAATGAGCGTTACCTTGTCCAGACTCTATTTTCTCGCGTTCCTCATGTATGAGATGTTTTTAGGGATTGGAACAATTATAATTTCCCATGGTATGAGTTGGAATATTAATTTTACTTAATATAGAGCTAATATAAGTGTTTAGAGTATGAATACATTTATGATATGAGTAGTGATGGTGGATAAATGTTCTTAAGTAGAGGAGAAAATCCATGATTTGAAGGTTAGATGGTTGAGTGTAGGGCGAGTAGATGTGAGTGCAGATAGAGGAGGCCGAGATCCCACAACACATGTGCACACAAAGGAAAAGTTACTAATGCATGTGCCTATACGAAATAAATGACAGAGGTTAGAGACTAGTGTTGAGGGATGGAGAAGGCAACACAATGAGAAAGTTTTGGTGCAATGAGAAGATCTGAAGCTATTGCAAAATTGAATAGATTGTTATAACAAATACATCAATTTGCAGAGTAGAGTTTGTGTGGAGGATATGGAGAAGATTTTATCATGTTGGTTGATCATGGCATTAGTGATTTGATGGTTGTATTGGATCCATTATTTCTTATGTAGAGAGCATCCTATTTGGTTGTATTTTTGATGTTGATTTTCATAGGGTCTTTCCACTAAGAGTATGAATGCATAGATGAATCAAAGTTGAGTAGAGAGTCTGGGATATAGTATGAAAATAAAATAAATAGGGTCCATATAGAGTAGAGGAGTAGTGAGTTAATGAGAGTGGAGTAGGGATTTTGAAGCTTCATTGAAAGGAACAATTTCTCCATCCAATCAGAGTTGGATAGTCCAATCAGAGTTGGGCGAGGATCGTTGATCGTGGTGGCCTTCAAATAATGGTAGTCCATAGATTCATGTGAGAACATATTGTTCCAAGTTGACCAGTAAAATTGAGTCTCCTCGTCGATCAAATTCAGTTGATAGTAGTGAGGTCGAGTCTCCAGACTAATGGGAGTCACTCATCTATGTAAAAGACATACTCATTGGGTTTGCTCAATGTTGGGCATGGAAGCCCCCCATAGCATGGTTTGGGGCTCAAAGCCCAGGCTTTGGTCAAATATGTTGTAAGACTCCAAAAATTGCGGGCGTGAAATGTACATTGAGTCATAGGGTTGTCTGCCTTAAGTAATGTAATGTCATGTCAGCCTACCCATGGTTCGTAGACTATGGGATTGTATAAATAGAGTGAGGCTCTAAGTTGTAAAGATAGCTGAAAATAAATAAGATATGGATTAATGTAATGATATAGTAGCAGATAGAGAAGAAGTCTAAGTGTATTGGGTCGTAGTGGTAGGAAGAGGCTTTGTAGCTGAGTGCGCAGAGGCCTAGTAGAGTCCGTAACTGAGTGTGTGGACCCCTACAGCTGAGTGTGGAGGGCAAAGTTGATTCTGTAACCAAAGAAGAAGAATAATAAAGAGAAGTTTGATTCTAAATATTGTGTATCTGTGTTTGTATGATTTTCTATACGTTTATACTATTTTATTATTTCATGCACTTATATGAATACTGAACACTGTTAAGGATAATTGGGCTCATACAGATAAGTTAGGCAATAAGATAATATCAGGTTAATAGTAACGAACTTGGGTAATAACATAGATCATGCCTCGAACAGAGCTGTGTGAAGGCAACATTGCAGACTGCGAGGTATTGATAGGTGCGCGTAGCGACATGTGAGTAGGGTCAAACCGCAAACCACCCAAAAACCATCAGACTTCTCTAGGGTGCAGAAACCTAGCACTAGCACCCTCGCATACTACTTCGGGTGAGACCTCAGTGCATGCTCCGTGGACTGTTACCAAAAGGGTCAGTAGTACCACGATTTGTTTGGCTGAAAAATCTTTGAACTTAGGTCAAGCCCCCATAAGCCAACAAATGGTTCCGTTGTTAGGATCAGGATATCCATAAGGGATGTCCAATGTTGTGCCACTGGAATCCAACAAAGAAAGAAATTGAAGGGTGGTTGGACAAGAAGATTCACAAGTTCGCGGTGCAGAAAAGCAAAAATTTGCGAATATCTAAGGGATAGTGCTTGGAGCACTACTTGTATACGAAAATCCATGAAATTTTATTTGCATCCTTTCCTTCTGAGCTATATGAGTAGATCGTGAAGCTAGCAAATAGTCAGGGAAGGTGTAGGATCAACAAACCAAATGCGTGAACTCTGGAATTAATGCATAGAATAGAAGCGTTAGGAGATAAGATTGTGTGAGCTGTGGACCATTGGCTCGACTGAATTATAGGAAAATTTATCACTAAGTTTGCAGTAGATACAACCGTTAGTTGTAGTGAGGCGAAGCGGCATTTCCTCAAGGATACTTAGATGCTTGTAGAGCATTGGAAAGGTATGTTTTAACGCATAACTTAGTAGTGTTTCAAGTAATAGTTGTAGCCTTTTCTTTATTATACAATAGGGAGAATGCAATGGGAATTAATATGAATGATCCAATTACTGAAAGTATCTTCTTTCATGCAAGTAAGGACAAAAGTAAAAAGGCACGGTGCTAAACAAGAGTGCCATGAGCAGATAACGGCTGTCCCCCTAATTCCGAATAAAGTCCAGACCAGGGCGAGTGAATTAAGGTAGCTCATTCCAGGATGAGATCAAGGACTGTTAGTTCGGAAGACGAGGAAGAAAAAAGAAAGGAGTTAGCTGTTTAACATATCCCTCAGGATCTTTGATCCTGAGGGATCGTTACGTTCAATTATTCTGTCGTTTAGTTAACTCCACCATTACTTGTATAAGATGGGGCTGCATCAAAGACTTAGGGGACGTCTGGAATATTGTGTATTTTTACTTTCTATTTTATAAACTGCACTATTGGTCATACTCAGACTATCGAGTCTCTTTGAGACTTAGTTTTGCTGTATTATTGTTGATGCTTTAATATAATACATTCAGTGTTAATTTCCTCCTGCATCTGAAGTAAGTTACGGCGGTGCCATTGAGAGCTAAGGGCCCGGCTCCAACGGACACTAGCTGATTGTATCATTATAGTTTGGCTTTGTATGGTTTGTTTACTGTTCTCTATAATTTGATATACGTACATACTGTTTCATACTTGGTTATCAGTAGTTTTCCTTTTGTAAATGTTTGTAACGAGTTTGCAGCATATTTCCAGAATTGATCACATAACAAGTTGTTCACTTTCGTTACAGACTTTATAGGTGGAATGTTTCGGCTGCATATGGTTGAAGTAATGGACTATTGGTAATCGTTTCAGATTATGTTTATATATGATTGACGTTTCCTGTTTATGGTGATTTGCTATTCCATTTGGTTAACTATCTACTTGTACAAAAGATTGCCGTTATTTGTATGTAAGTTGGTGCCAAGAATTGAGAGTGTTGAACTCGCGAGATTTAGTTTCTTTACTGCTGTTCCTTTTTATTGTTGTTCCATTTAAGAGTTGTCGTTCCATTTCTGAATTGTTGTTCCATTTTGCTTTCTTGCTGTTCCTTTTTACTTGCATTCCGTGATATTGTGTGGGAGGAGGATCAAGGCTGTCGTGAGACACACCAGACGCTATTATGCTCCCAGATCCATGATCCATACTCTAGTTTCTTTTCCTTTATCAGTTTCTAAAGGGATGGGTTACTGCTTCCGTACCCTTGACTG
>APFE030854407.1:137921-173569 GCA_000404065.3 Pinus taeda | reverse complement strand
TGACAGGAAATCTTACTCATGCTACTATTGGATGTTTAAATAATATGCCTTACTATTCATCATGTATGCGTTAATAGTATGAATGTTTAAAGTTTTAGTAGCATTATTTTGATCGCCGTGCTTAACTACTTAGGTGCAACCATTTGAAATGATTTAATATCTATGTCCATATAAATGCAGTCATCTATATAATTGTATTGTTTGGATATAGAACATCAAAAGCTACGCTTTAGATGTTCCAATAGATTCCCGGGATAGTTTCATTGCATTTCTGTCAATAGTTTTAGATATTCATTCATCATTTACCGTTATCAGCAAAAGTGTTCATTCATCCCATTCATCTATTGCTGGGAAACTGGTCCCATTATCCCCAGTCGGAGCCACTACACCAAACGGAAAAGGAGCTGCACTAAGGTCCGGACCGGGTGGTTTCCCCCAATGTTGGTGCAACGATTTCCGAGGCATCAACAGGAAGCCATGGCGAAAACCGCTCAAATGGAATGCAAGTAGCCATAAATATGCATTGAACCTGTTTAGAGACCTTTGTTTGTAGTTGGTAAAAATTGTGGAGTTAAAGGTGAAGATAAATGAATGAATCAATCTGAACAACAACCGGGCAACCATATTGATTTGGAAAGGGCCACTTAAGAAATCATTATTCAAATGGGAAAAATTAGTATGAAGATATATTAAAAACATGTATTATATTAATTAAATTCAATTGATTTTTTCAATAGAATATGTTAAAACCCATTGACAATGAACTGGTTGTGAGGACATAAACTATCAAAATGGTATTGATCTTGAAAAATCCCTTCTTAAGTTTCAAATGGAAAACACAAATAGGTGCGAGGACGTAAAATATAAAAATGGTATTTGATGTTGAGACATCCTTTTTTAACTGTGAAATGGAAAATACAAATAGTGTATTGTAACATCCTTTTTTAAGTTTGAAATGAAAAACACAAATAGTTGTGAGGACACAAACCATGAAAACGGTATTTGATCTTGAAACATCCTTTTTTAAGTTTGAAATGGAAAATACAAACAGTGAATTGTAACAAAAGAGGTTCGAGAAGGAATATAATAGCGTAAAGAACACTGTGCTTGTCATTCCATATTTGAAGTTGTATGAAAACATGGTGGAGGTAGCGAAGACGTGAAGAAGCAGTAATGGACCTGCAAAATGTATGTTTTGTTAGAATTAGGAATATGTGAACCAGCTGCGGAAATTTATTAGTAATACATTGAAGGTGAGTTGTGTTAAAAACAATCTGGAACTAATGGAAATGAAGTTACCTTTGCTATGGGGATTTATATTGTTAGTGGAAGATGCATGGTGAATAACGGCAGATTGAACACCATTTGAGGTTAATGCGTAGCTGGAGATGCATTTATTTTACTTGCCAGGCTACTTGTCGCTGTGCAGGTAGGTTATTTCTGAGTCGATGTGGCCTATTGCTAAAGAAAGAAAAGGTTAGAATGAGATGTATAGATAATATAAAGACATTCTAATATTTTCTTATTTACTAATATTGATTAAAGTTGGTTGTTGTTGAAAGATATGAAAAGTATGCTATGAAATAGAATGAGGTAAATAAATTGAGGAAACATTTTGTTGATGTCAAAGTATGGGTTGGAGTAGATTATCTGGAGGCGGCATTGAACAGAGAATGTCTTCTGCGTGTTTTCTGCGAGCAATGTATTTGTTGTCCTTCATTTTACTATAACGATCGAAACTGAATGCGGGGTTAATCCGGAGATCATGTAGAGAAGGCACTCTTGAAATAGTTGTGAATGTGAGACCTTGACGATCTGTTTTTCCAATGTCAATTGTTGCTTTTTGAAGTGTCATACCTTGACATTTATGTATCGTTAAAGCCCAAGCCATCTTCAATGGAATTTGTGTATGCCCATTTCTTTTTACTGTTGGAATAGGCAAGTGATTGGGGTTTCTTTCATCCCAAGGAGGCCCAATGTATTTGGGAAAATCTATGACAACAAATGTTGGAATTTGTGGTGGTGCAGTTGATTATTTGTAAATGATGGTTGAAATTTTTCTGAGGGAACCATTAACAAGTCCGGCTGAAATCCAAAGGTTGGAAGTCAACATAACTTTTTCGTCATTGCATAGTAATACAATTCGCTCAAGTTGCTCGTCTTCAGAGGAAATACTAGAATATGTGTTGTCATCTTCAGCAATGGATCTTGCGATTGGAGTGTTTATATATTTCATCATTTGCTTATTATGGACCATTGTTTGAGCATTTGTTGGAAACAGATGCATGGAATCCTGAAATGAACATATTTCTTCTTCTGATAAAAAGGAATCTGTGCACGACATGAGTACGTTGTAGTCGTCGATTGTTGGATTTGCATCTCTAATGTTCTAGAGAATGTTCCTGAAAGTAACCTGTGTGATTTCGTCGCCTTGTTGATGAAATATTGTGTCTAATGTGATGACTGTGTTGAAGGTGTTCCACATTGCGCTTCCGTGGCTCGTCCCTACATATAGAGGTATGTCTTTGACGGGTGGGAGCTGACCGAGATCACCAACCAATATTATGGAACAGCCACCGAAAGGAGTATTTCTTTGGTGGGGAAATGCTTCCCGAAGACATTCATCAATATGGCTGAGAAGCTTTGGCCCAATGAAGCTCATTTCATCGATTAGTATTTATCTTATATGCATGAGTTCTTCTTGGAATTTTACAAGAGCATTACCTTCTAAGGGCATAAGATCCTTTAGAGGAAGGTGCAAAGTAGAATGGATTGTCGATGCTTGTATTTTGAAGGCAACAACCCCTGTAGGGGTGAGGAGCATGATCAGTGAAGGTTCCGGGCTTGCTAGGCCTATGATCATATCTTTGATGTAATTAATAAGGAGGGATTTTCCCGTACCAGTAGTGCCTTGTATTATCATTCTGAAAGCGGGTAAATAATCCTTCCTAGAAAAATGATTAGAAATAATATTTAGAGCTTTTCTTTGCATTGGAGATAATGTAGTAAGGGTTGCCAGGATATGTTGATGCATTTGAAGAATGTGGTGGATGGAGCAGCTATTCTCAATGAATTGTATTGCATTATTTTGTAGATCCAATGGGATAGTGGTATGATTCTAGTTATGGGTGTCATCAAAGCCACGAAGACCAAGCATGTTAAGGTCATTTATGAGAAGCTCATTTGTTGGGTGTAATTGGGAAAGTAATTCCCATTCATTTATTTCCATGGTTTCATTTATAGCTGAGGTATAATTTGTGATAGATTCAATATCAGATAATGTGTGGCGTTGATGCCAAAGATTGTAGAATGGAAGAAATGTTTCCCAATTTGTTGTGAATTCTGCAGCAGAATCTCCTATATCTTGTATGATATGGCGAAAAGGTTTGTATAACATAAGTTCAACCTTGCAAAAGTCAGCGTAGCAAGGTTCTGTTGTCAATGGTATGGAGGAGTAACGTGGTATGACCCAAGCAATTTCTTTTGTAGGCCTTTGTTTCCATTTGTTTGTTTTGTGACAAGGATCATATGACCAGGACCTTGCCAATTATATTAGTGATGTGGCCTCTAGGGTAGAAGGGTGCTGGATATATGTATCTATGATGTGTGGGGATGTAGTGGAGGCGGTGTTCATTTGTGGAAGGCGCATAAGAATTTTTTGGCTTACATTTAAAGAAACGAATGGTCGACTACATAATGTTAATGGCAATTTTTGCAGCATATGGAAGGTTTCTTGTGCTCCAATGTCACGATCAACAAGGGTTTCTGCAAGAAATTTTAAAGATGCAGATGTTGCTGGGTCAGCAGTGGGTGAAGCCAAGACAATTCTACGTAGCATGTGGTGGAAGGTTTTAGATTTTTTTTTTCTTCTTTGGATGCATATTTGGCGATATGTTTTTTTACAGCATGTATGGAGAGTACTGGTTGGCAGTCAACATTTGCATGCCAAATAGATAGGATGGTAGGGTTATGGCTATTGAGTCGATCGTCATTGCGAGCAGGGGTGTATGTTTTTTGGCCATTGGAATCAATGAATAAGGCCGATTTTGGATGTAATTCCCACGGTGCTTTATAATGACATTGGAGTGAGGATCCTTTTTTTCGTAGGCACGTGCTTTCTGAGCATTTTGTGTGACGTTCAACAAAATTGACGAGTTGTTCATAGTCACTCGAAGGATTGGTTCTGAATATTTGCGGTGTGGACAACAGACAAGGGTCTTTGGGATCTGTCCAAGCATTTGGTTGATTTGAATTCGAAAGAGCACGAGGGTTCCAAGTGGAAATATATTTGTCGAAGAACTGCCTTGTAATATCAACTGCTTCTGTGTCTTCCCAGTTCGGTTTTCCATATCAGGTGCATTTTCTATCCAAAGGAAACCATGGATGTGTGTAGACCCCCTATGTTGCCATTCATACCTATCAAGTATGCGTTTTTGTAAGTTAATTTTGCAATAGGTGAGGAATGTTGTTTAGAGTTCTTGGAGAAAAAAAAAATGTGGTAGAATGCGTACCTGTACCAGTAATATTTTGTATTCAAGTGTTTCTCTAAGATAATCTCATGAAATTCTGTGAATCTATGGTGCATATATAGTGATGTTAAATGTGGGTTAGAGATAATGTTATCATTTCCCCACTTTTGTTGTTTTGCAATATCAGAAGGAAGACATCTGGGCATGATTGCATGAAGATCAGACCATTTTGTATCAGCTGCACTCAATGTGAAGAAGAACATCGGGCAACCGAGTTGAGATATCATGTCCGTTAGTTCATTTTTAGCTTTGTGCCAAAATGACCTTGTTCCACGTAAAGAGCTACGGAATAGCATGACTTGCTCTGCCAACTGCTCATCCGTAAATTTTTCTAAGCGGATGTTTAGATCTTGAATAGATATTGGAAAGTTATCTGTGATGTTATTTTTCACAAAAATCGATGTTGTTTCTTGACTATGATGCTGCATCATGAGATTATATATGTAATAACGAAAGTGTGGGTGCTTTCCAAATCTGTTATCGTAGTAACGTATGAGATGAAGTGCATATTCATGTAATTGCATTGCTTTCATTCTTGGCTGATTTGGCATTGCAACTCCTGTCGAGAAAAGGGCAGGGAAAGCCAGAGAGAGTAGACCTTTTGTGTTGTATTCATTAACTAGCGATAAACCAATTTTCGGCCACTCAATTGTAGTATCAGATTGGTGGTTGTAAGCATGCAAATAATGGCATATTTCTTGGATTTCTGTATTTGTATCAGGTATGATGGCGACGAACGATGATGATTGGTCTACGGATGGGTCTGTGAAATCTTCGGTGAGCTCATGGGGGGGTTCAAGTGGAAGGCAGACAGTGGTTTCTGTAGTATTGGAATGGTGAAGGGAGGAGGAGACATCGGTGGGGATTGCTGGTAAGGATGCCAATGAACTGGTATCAATATGAACATTCTTATAGTATGGGTCATTTGCCAATTTGTATTCTAATGCAACGAGAACAAAATGTCTACTGACAATGAAATCATAAGGCTTATGGTCATTACTATGACACATGACAATTAGGATGTCCGAGTGTTCAACAGGTCGTGGCAACATGTTTGCGATTTTTGTAATGTCTTCAGGAAAAAAAATTGTGTGGCCACTGTATTTATACTACCCACCACGTGCATGTGTTACTTGAAGTATAGGGTTAACCCTAGCAATGAGCATTTCTTCTATCTATGAAAGAGATGCAAGGGTAGCTGGTTGAGGACCAGGGTCCATGTTGTTTGATAATGAGAAGCGATGACCCTTTGTTTCAGAGACGCATCTGGAGCAGCAATACATGTGGTTGGAATTGCGGATATGTATTCTTGGATATGATTCAAGACAAATGGAGCATGGGAATTTAGGTGGAATTTTATCAATCTTTTCATGAAAATCTCGTTGTGCTTGATTAGTATAAATGTTGTTGAAAGCATGTGCGAAGAAGAGGTTAGGGCAGTGAGTAATGGATGTATTTGTTTGAGAGGTTTGCTGAGAAGATAAAGAGTCTGGTAATTGGAAGGGAGGATTGCTTTCAGGGTGGGCCATTTCAGACAAGGAAGGTTGGTCTTCCTTCTATTTTTTGTTTTTTTGACATTCTCTAATGTCTTTTCTTGCTTGGTAAAGCTCATGACGTCGTGCATTTATTCGTTCTTTATTTGTTACATAGTATCTTCGAGCACGTTCATTATTAGAAGAAGAAGCCATTCACAAAATTTATGGTACCTATAAGCAAGAGAAGGGAAAAGAAGAATGTTATTTGGAGACAACAACCATGCTATTGTAGGAAAGCGAAAGAAGGGTAAAAAATGCAAGCAAAAGCAAAAGAAGGGAAAAAAATCCAAGTTCTGAATAGTTCTTTGTGAAATTTTTTATTTGAGTAATGTTTTTGAAACAACATATTAGTATTTTTTTTGTATACATGTAGGTAGTTTCATGTGTAAAGCTGATAAAAGGAAAAAAAATGTGAATTTGTCTACTCACATAATGCTAAGTACAATGGAGAACAAGTACTCATTTTGGTATATAAGAAAATTTCATAAGAAGGCATGCAACAGTATATCTTGTAAGGTTGTATTTATAAAGTTGGACAATAGTAATTGCCAAAAAGCAAGGAATACATTTTGAAATATTTATCTACAATGTCGATATGTTTTGAATTTCTCGAAGGATGTTGTTGCATTCTGTCGTGAATTGCAGCTTTTCTTCTTTTATGATAACGCATTTCAATCATGGCACTTCTTTAAAAGTTTTTGTCTTCATCGATAGTGTGAAGATATGATCTGTCCATAGAGCTCTAGAGGCAATTTCCTTGATCAGTTCTGGATCTGAAGATAATAAATAGAATTCTTTGAATTAATTTCCCAGAATTGTAGATCCCGCATCTTCGAAATCAACAATTGAAGCCAATTCACCAGTGTGATCTTTTATGTCGATTTTCAATAAGTATCTGTAATCATAGTCGCTTACTTCAGCGTTGCATTTTGGACACAACCACATCCCTTTATTTTGTGGAATAAGTTTTTTCATGCATTTTTTCCCACCAACAATCGACAGGCAAGAAATGTAGTAAAAACTATCCTTTCAAATTTTTGTTATTGTGCCCTTTAATTGGAAAAATGTTGGTTTCTCTAAGGAATCCATACTGTAAATGTCAACAATTGTTAATTTTTTTTTGCTGGTGGCCGAAAGGAGATCTTTTTTTCAAAGATGTAGAAGCTGCAGTCGAACCTTCTTTTTTAAACCACGACTTTAGCGCATGGGCCTCTTCAATGTTAGGATCTACAAGAATAATGGATCTCGTTGTAGTGCCGATATTTTTTCCATTAAATTCTCCAACACGTGCAGATTTGATTGCAATGATGGCGTTATTTTCTGTAGCACATAGGGAGGATATTTCCTGTGACACGACATTAAGATTATCTCCCCAAAAGATTGCATCTATGTTATACCCTGACATGTCTCGAAGCTGTACTATTTTCTTATTGACTTCAGAGCCGTCTTTTCTACGTATGGTGCATACACTGGAAATGTCTGTGACAACACCAAGAATATCAACAATGGAGTTGACGTTTGTTGTTATGATATCATTAATTTATTTTATATTGAATCGCATTGTTGGATTATGTTTTTTTCGTTGGCAAAATGTTCTATGGTAGATGTTGCATTCAACAAAATTTCCCAGTCATTGTTCAAGTGGTTGTATTGCTTATTAGCCATTTTTACATTCCCTTTAGAGACAATGTAGACATTTTCATTTTGGATTTTGTTGAAAAAATAATCTGCGACATTGTTGAAACATGTAATATGTATTTCTCAACCCTCTGTATCAAACAGGTTGAAACCAAACACTTTACCAGGTCTGTATTGATTCTGAAATTGTCGAAGAGCTATTTTCCTTTGGACGTATCCTTTTATGCACCAATTTGAGTGGTAAGGATTTAATGATTTGATGGGAATTTCAACTGGCAGAACGGACGGAGTTGGAGTAGTTGGAAGAGGGTAGTGTCTTTTTGATAAAGGTTGTGGGTCTGATGAGGATGGAGTGTTTTCATCAGATGTGATGGGGATACTCATAGTTTTTGGATTGCCAATTAAGGGTGCAAATGAAGTAGATATTTTGAAGTCTATTAGCTTTATAAACCTACACGAAAATTGAGAGTCATAGGAATAACTGTTAGGAGCGGTTGTGGTATAAATAAAAAATGCTAAATTTGAAATAAGAAATTTAGAACAAACTTACATTGATGGACCGATAGCTGAGGTAGCAAAAATTTTAACATTTATAACATAACCCTTTTGTAGCAAGCTTGTTGCTACGACATCATTGAAATCTGTTGGAAGCATGATGTGTTACTTATGTGTTCTGTCTAAAATTGCAGTACGATATCGTGGCGTTGATTTTTGCATTGATTGTATTGGTTCAAGTTCAACAATTTGTAGGTATGGTTGAATATGAGTTGATCCAGATAAAATTGAGGAAATTGCATTTTCAGTAAGGTTTGTTGTCATTTTTTGGTGCAAAACAAAACACAAAAATGTTGTTTTCTCCGCGTAAGATGTTTAAAATTCATTACATTCCTACAACATTACTTGAAAAAATATGAATTAAAGGGCAAAGGGAAAGAAGCATGTTCAATTTTTTTCTAAATGAGTGGGCATCCAAGCTTGTAAACATAATGAAGAAAGATATTTATTAGAACAACTTCTACACGATCATTTTTTTTGAAGCATAGTTCCACCAAGTGAAGAGGAAGAAAGAGAGCGAGAAACAAACGAAGTAGAAGGTTTGGGGGTAACTCTAGTATCATCTGGTTGTTGATTTGATGGCCCAAGAATCATGGTGTTTTGAATGGCAGAGGTTGAGAAAAGCCATACCAATGGGCGAATTACAAGCCCTGGAAGGGACAATGTAGCCATATGAGGTACACCAACATCTCCCCTAGAGGAAAAAGGGAGTAGGATTCCCCCAAGGGGAAATCATTGATTGGTGGACTCCATTTTCTCAACCTGAAACCAATGAGGGAGCAGTGATGTTATTCTGATTTGAATAAATTTTATGATGCTTTGACACAACTTGTTTTTTCAATTTTTAAGATTCGAGAAAAAGCTAAAGATGACTCTAGTCGCCTTCGATTTGGGTAACTCTAGTATCATCTGGTTGCTGAGTTGTTTGTTCAAGGGTCACGGGGTTTTGAATGACAGAGGTCAAGAAAAGCCATACTGGCAGGCCAATTGCAAGCCCTGGAAGGGACAATGTAGCCATATGAGGTGCACCAACATCTCCCCTAGAGGAAAAGGGAGTAGGATTCCCCCAAGGGGAAATCCTTGGCTGGTGGACTCCATTTTCTCACCCTACGAGCAAGGAGGGAACAATGAGGTTATTCCAATTTAAATAAATTTTATGACGCTTTGACACAATTTACTTTTTCAATTTTTAATAATCGAGAAAAAGCTAAAGATGACTCTAGTCGCCTTCAATTTTTTAATGAGCCTGAAGTGACAAGTGCTTAGATGGTCCTTTTCTTTTAAGGAGTCTGAAAAGAACGAAAGTGACTACTCTAGATATCTAGACAGGGGGATTACCAAACCAAATGCAAAACTGCAGAATACTTTTTATGGTACGGAAGTCAATCTTCCCAAATGCTGTGTTCAGTGCATTGCGATCGATAGAGTGGCAGACACAGCTTTCTAAGGATAAAGGATATTGCTTAGTATGGTCTCCCAATATATACTCGACGGTACGTGGGAGCACAAGTCTGTACTGGCACTTGTCATTTCAAAGATGAGGAATCACCCAACCTACGATGGAAGTGATAGTTACCAGTATTTACGACACCAGAATACGTCTCTAGCCTAGACTTCTAAATGGTGTGCATTAGGTTCCAAAGCGTTGTTATGTTTATTGAAATGTATTTTACAGTTGATTTTTCTTAATAAGTTTTCCTTTAAGGTTGATCGCATGATGTACATATACAATTCCTAAATATGAAATCTAAGATGATAAACAGATGTTTACTTTCTTTTTGCATTGAAAATTCTAGCTACTAAGGAAAGAGGAGTGAAATTGTTTCAACATAGAGCAGAGAACACACGTTAAGTCCTAAATCAATTTCTGCATGCATTCTAAATGTAAATGTACATGCATGTATTTGTTTTCCACTTTCTTAACGTGTGGATGACAAAAAAAAATGCCAAGTGGAATATAATATCAATACAGGGATATGACTATTCTAGAATTCTGACAGACATAAGCAAAGCTATTGAAGTTTGTATCTAAGATTTTCTAGAGTCTGTTCACTAGAAACAAGACAGTCACGATGGCACCACTTTGCATTAGTCTAACACAAAGGAATAAAGTTTAAATTATCAAGAAAGCACATTTATAACTAAATCATTTCAATTGGGAAATAATTTTGAATCAAATTTATAAGACCTTGTAGCTACTCAGTGGCTACTGTACAATTGATGGAAGAGGATTCTCTAGCATGGTCCATGGATAGAATAGAAATGAAGAAAAAACTCGGAAAGGAGATTAAGGCTGTTATCGGAGATGAAGCAATACAAAAAATGTCCAGAAATGTCCTTCAACACTAAAAGTTGAATCGCCAAATGACAAAACAAGGTAGGCCAAGGCAATGTATTAGTATTTTAACATTGCTGAGTGAGTAACCAACATAAGCTGCATAGTGCTATGCAAATTAATAGTCTATGCGGGGAAAAACCCAATATAATCCACACAAGCTAATCCTCACAAGGAAGGTTTTGCAGTGATTCAAAGGTTTTCTTATGTTATAAAATCCTAGGCTAACGTGGGTGTCCTAGCAAATAAAAATGTATAGCATAATACCCACTTACTATTAAGCATCGTCTCCAAAGGAACTTGAAAAATATGAGAAAAGATTCATCTTTTACTTCTATAATATACATAATGTTAAATATATGAAAAACACTTTCTCCTTTCAAGCAAGTTGTTCTTTCCTCTCACTGTCAGCCGTTGCAATGAATGGAAGACATAGTGAGACAATCAGGGGGCATCAAATCTCTCATTGGAAATGTAAGCACGATTGCAAAAATGCCAAAGCTGCAAAATGAGGCTCAGAGCAAAGAACAAATCCCAATGACTTCATCCAGATCTCCAGTTAGTGATGCCAATTCACCAAAAGAACATCCTTTCATTATTTGTTACATACTGGAGCCCATTATTTTTGTTCCATACTCGAACCCATTATTGAAATGCAAAAAAAATGGACTAATAAATCTACGAACATTCCATTCAAATATTTGTCCCCTACTTGATATCAATCACAAAGTTGCAATAAACAATAGATTTAACATAAGAAGTGAAGAAATATAAGAAATGTATCTTCTTGATGTCATAAGAAAAGAATGTATCTGAGAGTGAGTGTGAGTGTGATTAATAAAATATATATTCAAAAACAATCTTAAAGAATATTTACGTTACAATTTAATTTTATCATAAATATTTACATTTAAGAGCATTATCACTTTATATTATATAAATTCAAACATTTTCCTTTGTACATTATATTATTTTAATTAAAAAAATATATCATACATCATTGTACCATTAATAAATATAGTGCAGAACTTAAATAACGTATTAAATATTTAATTTGAAAATAATTTGAAAAATTGAATCTAACTAAACAACATCAATAAAGAAATCATTCAAAAGCAAATTAAATTAAATACCATTAATAAGAATTCAAAGATAACAAAATTTAGTTAAAATAAATTAAATGTATGAATATACAATTTAAAATACATTGAATTTAACCACAACAGTAATGTAAAAAGAAGATGTAACATCAGTTATAAGATATAAATAAAAATCATATTCCTATATGAAAAACACATTTCTAAAATATTAAAATATAATTGAAATTCATTTATAGAAATCCAATAATATAAAGATTTAAATGTACCATAGCTTATAAGACAAATAAAAAATATATTTCTAAATGAAAAATATATTTGTAAAATTAAAAAATATAGTTGGAGGGCCCATTCAAAACTGATTCTCAGAGGCATAGGTTAAGTCAACTATATTTTTAATCAAGAAAGAAAATTCACAGACATATAAATATAAAAGTAAGAAACCAATTTAAGTAAAACCACAAATTTTCATAGAGATAAACTAAATCAATGAATAAATGTAATAATCTGAAAGGAGTGAGAATACAAATTGGAACAATAAAATTACAATAATAAATTAAGCCCAATTAAATTTTTTTTAGTAAAAACCACTCTCATAAAACCAAATCATCAGTGTTAAATATATTAACATAACCAAAACTGAAATTAAAGGATTAGGTTTCCATGAAGAGCAGAGCTTAGAGGATGGACACAAATTACATCTATGAGAAAATAAAGGTAGGTGGCTTTGAGATATTTAACATAAAATACTGAAAATATTAATTGAAAATACCTATACCTTATTCTTCTTGTGGTTTGACATTCAAGTTATTAGAAGGTTGGGAAAAAATAATTATTAAATAAAATGCTTTTGTACCAGGTATTGTATTTGCATAATGCTTTTGTACCGACCATGAGTTCTTAAAGGTTTAACATTTCAAAATCACAGTCACCTATTTAAAGTACCAGAAACCCTGTTCACTCAC
The DNA here is from genome assembly GCA_000404065.3 of Pinus taeda. Lineage (NCBI taxonomy): Eukaryota > Viridiplantae > Streptophyta > Pinopsida > Pinales > Pinaceae > Pinus > Pinus taeda. The sequence goes on along the minus strand of APFE030854407.1, from coordinate 160,915 downwards.
CTAAACTACCAGTAACTAAAAAACACAGAAAATAGTATGCTTATCACATGGGGCAAAAGAGCGACTAGTTGATATGCAACTTAAAACTTCAATTCAGATTTAGATAGAAAAATTCGATCCAGGCATAAAAGCAACATCAGCGGGTCTCTGTTTATCTTTTATGGAAGGGATGCCCTAGGCATTCATCCTATTATTACTCGTACTGGAGATTGATTTGATTTCATTTCATTTCTGTCTGCTCAGTTCAGAATGGATTCTGAGAGCTGTGGTTAGGAAAGGCATCAACTTAACATTTGATCGCAAACCCATTTCCAAAATTCTGACAAGGAATTTTTAAAATTAATAATGTAATCATATCCCCTTTTCTTATTTCAATTGCTGTTAGATCCTAATGTTGTGTCTATACACACTTTGTGCAGACAGATCCTATACTTTCTACATATTGTGGCTCCCCAAATTATATTGCCCCTAAGGTATACAAATCAAACTCTTCATCTAGGATTTGTTAGAGATAGTATGGGAATTACACCACAGGTCTTTTTCCTTTATCAATCTAGCATATTGGTTATGGTTGGCAGGTAATTTTTAGTCAGAAGTACGATGGAAGGGTAACAGACATTTAGTTTGTGCGGTCATTCTCTTTGAACTTCTTGTAGGTTTCTGTCCCTTTGAAGGTTCTAATCGAATTTAAAAATATCGTAACGTATACTCAAAATGACTTTCAAATTTATGGTGAACCTCAAAAATTCTGTTGCAAAACTCTTGAGTGTGTCAAATAGAAAAAAATAGGGAACCCTGAAATTTTTGTTGCCCATAAGGGGAAACTGGTAATAGTCCTAGCTCTCTATCTCAGATATTGATGCACAGGAAAAATCAATCTTGTAATATTGTTTTTAACTTAATCATATTTTACTTCACAACACTTTTTGGTTGCTGTCAGCTGATGGTAGATTTTTTATTGGGTCATAGATTTGCAAAGTGGAGTTTTCCTTCCCTTCATGGTTCTATCATGGGATCAGGAATCTAATCACAAGGAATTTGGATCCACGACCACAGAGCGCAAGTTGTAAATTTTTTCTAAAACCATATTGCAATATCTGGATTGGAACTCGTTTGGATTTAATCCTGCATGAAATATTGATATACTATTAGGCATCTTATTAGCTGTGAAAAGCTCCAGTGATCGACCAAAGAACTGGTGAATGAGATCCGAGGAACAACTTAGTGATAACAAATGCAGACCTGAGCCCTAAAACGAAAGGAGGCCACATTAAATAGACCTATTCTGAAGCAGAGACCAAAGTTTTTGTTATGTGATATTGCTAGGTATATCTTGTTCCTTCTAAAGCTCTTTCTAATCAAGTCTGAGGCTGTTCAAGTTCTTGAAGAAGGCTCGAGTTTTCTGAATTATCCTCTGAGACAATGTTTTGATGTTCACCTGGTTTCTAAAAGAAAAGTTTGTATGTATTTCGCTAGATTTAAGGTCTCTCTGAGACACATCATCTAAAATTATATTTAGCCTATTTGAATAAAAATTTCAGACCTCCTTCAAGTTGTTAATGAAGGTACATATAACAGTTTAATTGAACAGTTTAAGAAGTCGATTGCAAAGGATATGCAAGGCTTAGATCTCTGTTGATTAGGAAAACTGGCCATGCTCAGTTGATGCAAGTCCGAAATAAGTGCCAATATGTACAATGGAATAAATGATGAATAGTGGAGCACTGTGAGGAATCAATGCGATTGCGCAAATAGGTTCTATGTTTTGAGCTCCAAATCAGAAGATTGACCAGTGCAATGATCTCAAACCAGTGATGTAGAGTGATGTACTTGGAATGAGTCTCAGTAACCCTTGAACAGCTTTGGAGCAGCTTCTAAAGATATTATGTATCAACCTCTTGAACAGAATTTGAAGCTTTTTGAATAAGCCTTGAATTAGCATCTTGGAGAGTCTTTTGGAGAAATATTGAAGCCTATTGAACAAATCTTGAACCAGAAGTAGAAGAAGTACCTTTTGGGGCAGACCTTAGGTTAACTTTTGGAGCAAAATTGTAGCCTCTCTTGAAGCAGACTTGGAGATTCCCTGTTACAGACTTGAAAATATTTGGAGCAGAAAATCTGGGGCTCAATTTTACTATAGATTGGAAGAGTATTGGAGCAAAAATTTGGAGCAGACATTGTAGTCCTTCTTAAAGGAGATCTAAATAAGACCTTGAAGACCAAGTTTAAGCCTAGATTTATATTTGAGGATTGGAATCCTCATACAAGGTTGGAGCCTTGTGAGAGAGTAGGTTGGAGATTGTATTGATATTTGAGGATTGGAATCATCATTGAAGGTGGTCTTGCTTTCCACTCTCCTAAAGGGATACGGGAGCACAAATTTCAGTCGGATGAGTTTCTTGGCACTGTAGGTCCGTCACCCTTCTGGTCACCCATAGGGAATTCTCATCCTTGGCACCATGAATCTTGATGGAGTAGATCTTCACAGAATGAACAGATTCATCCTTGCAACTGGGGGGGCTATGGGTTTCAGAGATTTGATGGGGAATCATGTCGAACCTAGGCCTTCATTTATGGGAAAATTATTGTCCATTAAACCTAATAATATTGTTGATGCCCAAGAACAGCAATCCCGCTGTCAAGAAAATGTGGGAAAGAAGGCTATATTACAAGCCCATTAGATGAAGTTGGGGTAGATTTTATGGTTTGAAACTAACTAAAACAAGTTATATGAGCACAACCCAAATGGGATCGTACTGGCATAACAATCACAAAGCAATATCAAAAGCATGGATTTACTATCAATTGCAGGAGTCAGCTCAAACTAAACTCAAGTTGACCTCCTCCTATAGTCATGACAGTTCACTGTGGATTGAACTAATATGAATAAGCACCTCATCTCCCTATTTGGCACTGAATTTGATGAAGAAAAAGAACTGGTCAATGAGATCTGAGGAACAACTCAGTGATAACAAATGTAGACCTGAGCCCTAAAATGAAAGGAGGCTGCATTAAATAGACCTATTTTGAAGCAGAGACCAAAGTTTTTGTTCTATGATATTGCTAGGTATATCTTGTTCCTTCTAAATCTCTTTCTAATAAAGTCTGAGGTTGTTCAAGTTCTTGAAGAAGGCTTGAGTTTTCTGAATTATCCTCTAAGACAACGTTTTGCTGTTCACCTTGTTCCTAAAAGAAAAGTTTGTATGTATTTTGCTAGATTTAAGGTCTCTCTGAGACACATCATCTGAAGTTCTATTAAGCCTGTTTGAATAAAAATTTCAGACCTCCTTCAAGTTGTCAGCGAAGGTACATATAACAGTTTAATTGAACAGTTTAAGAAGTCGATTGCAAAGCGTAATATGCAAGGCTTAGATCTCTGTCGATTAGGAAAAATGGCCATGCTCAGTTGATGCAAGTCCGAAATAAGTGTCGGTATGTATAATGGAATAAATGATGAATAGTGGAGCACTATGAGGAATCAATGCGATTGTGTAAATAGGTTCTATGTTTTGAGCTCCAAATTAGAACATTGACCAGTGCAATGATCTCAAACCAGTGATGTAGAGGGATGTACTTGGAATGACTCTCAGTAACCCTTGAAGAGCTTTGGAGCAGCTTCTAAAGATATTATGTATCAACCTCTTGAACAGAGTTTGAAGCTTTTTTAATAAGCTTGAATCAGCATCTTGGAGAGTTTTTTGGAGAAATCTTGAAGCCTATTGAACAAATCTTGAACCATAAGTAGAAGAAGTACCTTTTGGGGCAGACCTTGGGTTAACTTTTGGAGCAACATTGTAGCCTCTCTTGAAGCAGACTTGGAGATTCCTTGTTGCAGACTTGAAAAGATTTGGAGCAGAAAATCTGGGGCTCACTTTTAGTGAAGATTGGAAGAGTATTGGAGCAAAAATTTGGAGCAGACATTGTAGTCCTTCTTAAAGTAGATCTGAATAAGACCTTGAAGACCAAGTTGAAGCCTAGATTTATATTTGAGGATTGGAGTCCTCATACAAGGTTGGAGCCTTGTGAGAGAGTAGGTTGGAGACTATATTGATATTTGAGGATTGGAGTCATCATTCAAGGTGGTCTTGCTTTCCCCTCTCCTCAAGGGCTACGGGAGCACATATTTCAGTGGGATTATTTTCTTGGTACTGTAAGTCCGTCGTCCTTATGGTCACCCATAGGGCATTCTCAACCTTGGCACCATGATTCTTGATGGAACAGATCTTCACAGAATGAACAGATTCATCCGTGCAACTGGGGGAGCTGTGGGTTTCAGAGATTTGATGGGGAATCCTGTCGAACCCAGGCCTTCATTTGTGGGAAAATTATTGTCCATTAAACCTAATAATGTTGTTGATGCCTAAGAACAACAATCCCACTGTCAAGAAAATGTGGGAAAGAAGGCTATACTACAAGCCCATTAGATGAAGTTGGGGTAGATTTTATGGTTTGAAACTAACTAAAACAAGCTATATGAGCACAACCCAAATGGGATCGTACTGGCATAACAATCACAAAGCAATATCAAAAGCATGGATTTACTATCAATTGCAGGAGTCAGCTCAAACTAAACTCAAGTTGACCTCCTCCTATAGGCATGACTGTTCATTGTGGATTGAACTAATATAAATAAGCCCCTCATCTCCCTATTTGGCACTGAATTTGGTGAAGAAAAAGAACTGGTCAGTGAGATCTAAGGAACATTTCAGTGATAACAAATGCATACCTAAGCCCTAAAACGAAAGGAGGCCGCATTAAATAGACCTATTCTGAAGCAGAGACTAAAGTTTTTGTTCTCTGATATTGCTAGGTATATCTTGTTCCTTCTAAAGCTCTTTCTAATCAAGTCTGAGGCAGTTCAAGTTCTTGAAGAAGGCTTGAGTTTTCTGAATTATCCTCTAAGACAACGTTTTGATGTTCACCTGGTTTCTAAAAGAGAAGTTTGCATGTATTTCGCTAGATTTAAGGTCTCTCTGAGACACATCATATGAAGTACTATTTAGCCTATTTGAATAAAAAATTTAGACCTCCTTCACGCTGTCAGCGAAGGTACATATAACAATTTAATTGAACAGTTTAAGAAGTCGATTGCAAAGGGTAATATGCAAGGCTTAGACCTCTGTTTATTAGGAAAAATGGCCATGCTCAGTTGATGCAAGTCCAAAATAAGTGTCGGTATGTACAATGGAATAAATGATGAATAGTGGAGCACTGTGAGGAATCAATGCGATTGTGGAAATAGGTTCTATGTTTTGAGCTCCAAATCAGAACATTGACTGAGTTTAGTTTCATAAACAAAACGCTAACAGAAAACAAAGAATTACATGTCCTTTTGTGGCACTGGTTACCCTTGTGTGGAGCTGGTTATCTCCGGATGAAAATCTGTGCCTAAACAAAGACAATATGTGCTTATATAAAGTTCTGGTGGGAAGTAGAATGCTACGCGAGACGACCGCTTTGGTAGGAAGCAGAACGCTACACGAGCTACGCGGCCGTCATGCAGCAAATAAACAAAGACACGTTTTGTGTGGCCCGGTGGAAAAAAATACATTTTAAACTGAAAAAACATATTAAATCAACGGCGGGAAACACCCCAATCGCTTAACACAAAATCAATGACTCAAGATCGCACACGTCACATTTTAGGGATGTCTTTCCCAAAGGAAACGCCTTATGACGTAAAGAAAATTTATATAAATATTAATTAGAATTTCAATGCGCAAACATCTAATAACTGCATTTTATTAGATAATCCATTCGTATCCACCCCTATAAACCACCTTCAATTTAATAACTAACACGTTGTTTTATTCGGATATTAAGTGATATAAATAATTACGTTGAAACAACCATACTGTTTCGTGCTTTAAAATTATTTATCCGAACCGCCTTTACTTTTTTAATGGAGGGGGCAATACAATGTTTAATAATAAACCTTTTTCTTTCTCATTTTAAGGAATATAATTATAGCATGATTTATTTTTGGACTTACCACGATGTTCCCTGATATAAAATTATTTTATCAATTTCTTATCACGATGAATACGACTTTATTGATGTTGAGAAATATAAATACAGCGTGACTTATTTTGGACTTACGATGATGTTACCTCACACAAAATTATTTTATCATTTTCGTAGATAAGACTTTGCTGACGTTTTGATTCAATGAACCGTTACATTGATGAATGGCTCCCATCAAAGTCAGTATGGAACAAATAATCTTTTCAGCACGATTAGGACCATAAGTAGATAGGGACTGATTTTCTTACTAAACATGTAGAAAAGTTAGGTATTTTTCATTTGTTTTATACATGTCCATGCACCTTCACCTATATTGGTCAAGTGATTGGGAGATTATAATTGCAAATTATCAGCAAAGTTTGATTTAAATGACCCCACCGATGAGGCTAACTCAAAGAATAGTTGGTACTTGAACAAATTATTTCTTCATAATAAAGCTCAAAGGAGTCCCCAGGACTTCTTGTAAATATGGTGATGAGAACTAATACACTATTATGTACCATGAATAATTTCTTAGTTTCTCAGCTTGAAGCGTACTTGTTAACTATAATGCTAAATCATTGACACTAGTTTTGAAGGGAATTTTTATATTTAGGTGATAAAATATTTTTTTAATTTAATTTTAAAATTTCATTTTCAGATAACTTAAAGTTACGATAGTTAATAGTTAAAAGTAAAAGTAAAAGTTATTATTATTTTTTATTTAGATTTTTTTTTTTTTTTTATATACTATGTTTTTTATAAACTAATTAGTCTTAATAAGGTATAATTAATCTTGTTTTTATTTAAGTATTTTAGATAAGAAAATATATTCTAAATATTTAAAAATTATTATTTTCTTTGTTTAGTTTCAATTCTTACTTATAATGTGTTTTCTATGTGTACATTATTAAGATTGGTATGGTATAAATAATCTCACTCCTCCATTATTATAAAGTGAGGCTGGATGTTCCAAGTATTTAATCTCAAGAGGTTGTTTGAAAATTTTGCCACAAATATTGTTATGTTGTTCTACCTTGAGCTAATTCTATTTTCTATACTAATAGGTACCCAACTCAAATCTTCTAAATAAAAGGAACTATTTTACACTAATAATTTAACTCAAATATTATCCATAAATATAAGGAAGTATCCATTCAAAAAGTAAAACATAATAATTATTAAACATATTTTATATACGTAAATAAATAATTTTATATCAAATTATTATAGAAAAAATTGAAATGATTTTACAATTAAATATAAAAAATATATAATATCTATATCTTAAATTAAAGTAACAAGTAGCATTATCAATATAAAAAAATACTTCAAAAAAAATAAAAAACCACATATATTAATATATATATTAAACTAATTCATAAATTAGCTTAATTAATTAATTAATTAATTGAATCAAAGAAAAAATATTTTTTCTTTATTAGATACTTAAGATTAATTAACTAAAATCCCCGGCTGCGGGTGATTAAAACGGGAGTAAATGAAGGGGCGGGCTCATTAAAGGGCAAGTGGCTGCCCACTTTAGACAGATGGATGGAAGCGTCTCGAGACTGCTTCCTCCGTCCAGTAAAGATTAACGCTGCCTTAACTCCGCATGGGAAAACGGTCACGCAGGGTGCTATATCCGTCGAACTCCTCCGCCTAACGATGCACTGTGAAGGGTTGGCGAATGTTTGAATGGTTAGCGTTTGGCCTCTATGTTCTGTAAGCAATTTGTTTAGGTCTTGGATGAGGGTGTCATGGTTGAGTTTACCAGGATTTAGACCTCGGCACTCTGTTCAGAAGGCCTTGATCTTTACCCTGGGTCGCTCAGGCTTCATCGATTGCTCGCATCATATGGTCCTGGTCTCTGAGTGTAGCATCTGGCTTCAAAGAATTTGGGTTCTAAGCATTCCGCCCAGCGCGGCTCTGGATTTTCCTCATCTGCAGATTAGGGTGGTAAGTTTTGGTCCTTTCCATTGTGTTATTTCCACTGTTATCCACTTACCTTGTCAGCTTCTGTGTGGAGAAGAGCACATTTGGGTTCTGGGTAGATTGGTGTGGGGTTTGGTTTCAGGATGCCGCGTGAGCGAATGCGACTCATTAGTCGACGGGGTGGCTCAAGGGGTGGCGCTAGAGGTCATGCTTCTTCTCCACAATCCTCAGCCTCACTCAGCTCCCCCTCTGAGGAAATCAATTCACCAGGAGCTCGGCGGGCACGAGGCAGAGGGAGAGGGCGGGGAAGGACAGCGATGTGCTCGTTTGGTTCTCACCCTTCCGCTCGATTCTGGTTTCCTTGCGCCTTGGATAATGCCACCTATTATGTCACAATCAGGATCGAGAAATGTGAGCACGCAGCCATGCCAGAAGTTCCAGCGGAGCCACGACCACCCTCGCCTGTTCAGAGTTCTCGACTGTAGCCTGCGGAGGCCTCGAGTGCGGTGGTGGGAGCATTGGCGGGAACAAGCGAGCCTGCAAGGAACGATCCCCCCTACACAGATTCAAGCGCCTCTGATCCATACGCCTGTCCAGTGGTGGAGGAACAACCATCCACCTCCGTGGATGCGTAAGCCTGTTGTTTGGCTACTGGGGAGATTTCTTTCTCGGCCTCAGAATGGCGGCATGATGGTCACTGTGCATACTGAAGGTTATGAGTCATTCATGGTTTTGGGTCGATTTTCGTTAACATATGTTGTGTCTGTTATGTTTTTTATGTCGGGTATGTATGGAAGCTCTGTGTTTGTAAAATTTCCCCCCACCTCGGCAGGGCTTGGAAGCTTTTTGGCATGTAACTAGTCTTTTATGGGTTCGGGTCTGGAGTCAGTGGACAGTCTCTTCGTTCCACAGTTTTTCAGGTTCATGTTCAGTCATAGTAAGCTCAAATGTTCAACGACAGCCATCCTAGCATGGCGGATGTACTCTTTTTGTAACTCTTTTTGTATAATATATTAGAAGTAGCACAATTTACACAAAAAAAAAGATTAATTAACTAAAATAAAAATAAAAACAATAGAAAGAATTATAAATTAATTAAATAATTATATTAATTAAAATATTTTTAGATTCTTAGGTTAAATAAAATAGAAATATTTATTAAACATTAAACTAACTTATAATCAAATGGAATAAATAGGATTAATAATATACATCTCTATTAATTAAATACTTAAGATTTATGACTTAATCAAGTAATTAAGTAATTTAGTGATAAATAAAATTAATTTTTAATTAAGAATAAAATAAATAAAACAAATTATAAAAAATAATAAAAAATTAAATGTGCATTATGAAAAATAAACTTACCAATTCAGAATTTATTAAAGGATTAATGAAATTATTTATTTTATTTATTTTCTAAGCATATAAATAAAACCAATTAAGTAAAACAATTAAAATAATTAAAGCTAGAATAAATCAAAAATTAAAATAAATTAACTAAAATAATTTAATAAATAATAAATAAAAGAATTCTATATATGAGGGTCCCCCTTTTATAAATTTATCAATCTAGGTTTATTTACAACCTCTGGTCAAAAGATTCTTCTCTCGAAAGAACTATCATTCAATTGCTATGAAAATTAGTACCTTTTGAGTTTTGAAACATCCCATAAATATAACTATAGATAATCTGAAATCATGCAATATATATTATATCTATTTACATTTAATAATATATATATATATATATAAATATACATCATCTACTTTAAATAAAATGATACATACAACCAATAATTGTGAAAAATAATACATATATGATTTTGTTTACTTTTGAAAAGTATTATATTACATTAGTCGACGACGAGTGTTAAATTCTAAAGTATAATTTAAATGGATAGTCATTGATTAACAATGATTAGCTCATAATGACCAAAGAAATCTAAAGGTTGAATTCAATTATACATGTTCTCCGCCCATCACAATTATGTTATACGCCCTTCATAGAATATAACGAAACATCTCAGGGTAAAGGAAAACGTTGTAACTTAATGTATCTCTTTTAGCTTGGTTGTATTTATTCCATGCCTTACTTGATATTCCTACTCAGATTGTAATCAATATTAATAACAAGTTTATACTAAATAGCATTTGTGAAATACTATATTGTTTATGAATATATTAATAAAAAGGTTAGTGGAAATGTATGTGATTGACGCAAATTTTTTAACAAAATAATCAATATTATATTATTTAGATAATTGCTGCGTTGACAAGTGTATTTAATAGTCTATTACGAGTGTAATTTGTAATTATAAATTTTTCGCGTTAAATATGGTGTTGTAATTTTTTTATTTTTAAAGCCTATTTTAATTAAAAAAAAATATGGTGTAGGTAATTTTTTATTTTTTAAGTATATTTTAATTGAATTTTTTTTTTCAAATAGATATATTGGTTAGTTTTAATTTAGAAAGTATTATAAAATAAAATAATTTACTTTAATCAAATGTTTATTTATTTGGTATTATATATTACAATGTAGTAGAAAGAGATAATCGTAAAAATATTTTTACTTTTAAACTTTCAAAAATTTATAATTTTTTTTTTTTTTTTTTTTTTTTTTTTTTTTTTTTTTTTGTGTAATTAAAACTAGAAAAGAACAGGGATAATTCGAATTGTTTATGTCATAGAGAGACTGTGTATATTCATGTCTAATTCTAATATTAAGTTGATATGAAAGTATCAAATAATAATTAATAATAATAAAATAAAACTCATTAGAATCAAAATAAATATTTCATTAGAACAAAGATTGAATAATATTGAAAAATATTGATATCTTAATTCATTTTAAATATAAACAATACAATCGCATAAATAAAACATAATACTTAAGTAAAATATTCAATGTTAATTAATATGTACATATAGAATATTATATGAACAATTTAAAAAAATTATATACATAAAAATAGATTTATATGAATTATAAATTTAATATTTATATTTTTTAAGGTTTTATTTAATTTGAGATTAAAAAATAAAAGTTGACCTTTTAAACGACCCATTGCATAAGAATATATAAACTAACTAAATTGAATACAAGTTTGAAAAGATATAAATAACTATGAAAGTTATACTATCATTCCATATTAAAAGTTGTAATTATAATTACTCAAGATTCTTTTAAGGTATATAAAGACTTGTAAGTTGTAATTATAGTTACTAAAAATTATTTTAAGATAATGTTTTTGAAATGTTAAAAAAATAAAATACATTAATGTAGAACTAGTGGGGATTTACAAATAAGCAATATTTCCAAATTAATAATTATTTCTATTAAAAAGTTAAAAGTTAAGTTTTTACGAGGATTTATTGATAACAATGTGGTTCACTAACACTAGTTAGTGAATGGTACTATGATGAAAAGAGATCTTGGGGTAAGCCCAAAATCCCCTTTCTTGTAAAAATTTTGATCGGGTTATGGGCCCACTAAGTCTTATCGGAAGCGTTTTTGGCTTTAAACCTTTTAATTTATAACCGTGGAACTTCATTAAAATCGAGCATCCCTTTATTGGAGTCTAAATTACTAACCAAAGCATGCAATATAAGCATCAAACCCCGCTGCCACAAGTAATGCATTTATATGGAAAACATATGAATTCTGCTCCAATCCACATATATGGATTTCAAAACATATATACCCACTTCTACAGATACCAGTGGTTCTGTAGATCCAACAAAATCTGATTGGAACCAAATCTCCTACCTCTCCGATCCGATTCAATTTATGTTCCATACTGTAGCTGCCTTCAATTCATGTTAAACCAGTGTTTCAACGCATTTCATCCATCAATATAATTCAACTCTGCATCCTCTGTTGGATGTTCTACAATATAACATAGCATTTATCCACGACATCGACTTATCAAGTTTGAATCGATTCTTAATGCGTCATCAACACAGTTTTTGGGTTCCCAAGAATGCGTTCATGACCGAGAAATTCCAATATTCAATCTTCAATTACGCTTTGTCCCACACATTGATGCATGAATTGATATTACTCTTAAATTAAACATTAACCTCACAAGTTAATGATCGATAGCCTTGGAATTGCCAATTAAATTCTTGGGAGTCATTACGTCTGGCACTTCACTTCAAATGGTGCATTCTCTTCAAAATCTGCAAACCTTCAAACAGTATAAAGTCGATATTACAACATCAATCCTTTCAACTACGTACAGATATTCTTCTATTACAAATCTAACAAACGCATCAACCCTCATGAACAGATGAACGATAATTTAGATCGCCATCAATCCTGATGTGATCGATGGACGATCAACAAACTTACAACACAAGGTTTGACTTATTTATAAAACACATAGACGTATATAATTAACATGAAACATGAACACATAGGCATATGTAATTAACATAGAGCATGCTCTTATATATTTACAAAACAATTGCATTCTAAGGCTTTCCAGCCTTAGAACCAAATCGCTCTCGATTACATCCTATTCATTCACAACGCCTATCTATTATTCTATATTCCGCTCTCTATCTCTGTTACATATATATATATATATATATATATTATATATATATAATATATATTATATATATATATATATATAGATATATATGAAACATTAGATCAAAAGGATCCAATCAGATCCGATCCTTGTTCTCCAACGAAAACTCTCCAAAATACATGCATGCAGATAACAATGGTAAGTCATCCTGAGGTATATCTGCTTTAATCTATTTTAATCTGTTTTAAATCCACTCTAAATCTATTTTAAAACATATTTTTCCTATTTTCTTCCTTCGATTCAGCTTTGCTGGTCCACATCCTCCTCGCTCAACTTCGGATTCCTCTTTAATTAAGGAGCGTTAGATGCTCCTGCATCAGACTCCTGAGGTACAAAAATTTTATGACCTTCTGGTCATATACTTCTCCTGGTCCTTAGCAATTATATCCATTGCATTCCTTCATTAGAACTGCTTTCATGATCTTCTGTGAGCTGCAACCAACCTCTGCAGTAACAGTCTCCTCTGTTACACGATACCTCACTAAGCCCTCCACACTTGGTCTTTTGGCATCCTTCTGGTTCTCTCCTCTGGAACCAATTGAGCACACCTTGCTCTAGGTTGCTGCAAATCTTCTCACCTTCCTCTATCACCATCTGCACAACAGTAAGACCATAAACTCTCCAACTTTAACATATCTCTACCTCTTTCCCCTTCTGCTTGCACTCTTGTTCCTTCTGGCAGGAATCCTTTCCCTAATCTGATACCACTTGATGAAAAGAGATCTTGGGGTAAGACCAAAATCCCCTTTCTTGTAAAAATTTCGATCCTGGACCTGTGGGTTATGGGCCCACTAAGTCTTATCGGAAGCGTTTTCGGCCTTAAACCTTTTAATTTATAGCTGTGGACCTTCATTAAAATCGAGCATCCCTTTATCAGAGTCTAAATTACTAACCAAAGCATGCAATATAAGCATCTAACCCCGCTGCCACAAATAATGCATTTACACGGAAAACATGTGAATTCTGCTCCAATCCACATATATGGATTTCAAAACATATATACCCACTTCTATAGATATCAGTGGTTCCGTCGGTCCAACAAAATCTGATCGGAACCAAATCTCCTACCTCCCCGATCCGATTCAATTTTGGTTTCGTACTGTAGTTGCCTTCAATTCATGTTAAACCAGTGTTTCAACGCATTTCATCCATCAATATAATTCAACTCTGCATCCTCTGTTGGATGTTCTACAATATAACATAGCATTTATCCATGACATCGACTTATCGAGTTTGAATCGATTCTTAACATGTCATCAACACAGTTTTTGGGTTCCCAGGAATGCGTTCATGACCCAGAAACACCAATCTTCAATCTTCAATTGCGTCTTGTCCCACACATTGATGCATGAATTGATATTACTCTTAAATTAAACATTAACCTCACAAGTTAATGATCGATAGCCTTGGAATTGCCAATTAAATTCTTGGTAGTCATTAGGTCTGGCACTTTACTTCAAATGGTGCGTTCTCTTCAAAATCTGCAAACCTTCAAACAGTATAAAGTCGATATTACAACATCAATCCTTTCAACTACGTACAGATATTCTTCTATTACAAATCTAACAAACGCATCAACCCTCACGAACAACTGAACGATGATTTAGATTGCCATCAATCCTGACGTGATCAATGGACGATCAACAAACTTACAACACAAGGTTTGACTTATTTATATAACACATAGACGCATATAATTAACACGAAACATGAACACATAGGCATATGTAATTAACATTGAGCATGCTCTTATATATTTACAAAACAATTGTGTTCTAAGGCATTCCAGCGTTAGAACCAAATCACTCTCGATTACATTCTATTCATTCACAACACCTATGTATTATTATATATTCCGCTCTCTATCTCTATTTTTACATATATATATATATATAATATATATATATATATATATATATATATATATACATATACATATACATATATACATATATATATACATATATATATATATAATATATATATATATATATATATATCTATATATAAATATATATATATATATATATATATATATATATGAAACGTTAGATTAGAAGGATCCGATCAGATCCGATCCTTGTTTTTCTTCAACAAAAAATCTCCAAAATACATGCATGCAGATAACAATGGTAAGTCATTCTAAGGTATATCTGGTTTAATCTATTTTAATCCGTTTTAAATCCGCTTTAAATCTGTTTTAAAACAGATTTTTCCTATTTTCTTCCTTTGATTCAGCTTTGTTGGTCCACGTCTTGATCGCTCAGCTTCAGATTCCTCTTTAATTAAGGATCGTTAGATGCTCTTGTATCATACTAGTCAGTGAATGGTAGCTACGTTCACAGAAAAATCTAGGCTAATCACCCCTCGGCCTACTAACATGACCTAACCCTAGGGCTTGGCAAGGCACGTTTTTTGAGCAACTGAGTTAACACTGAAGCTTATATATATAGATATAGATATCTATTATATATATATATATTATATATATATATATATATATTATATATCAAAAATAAAAATAAAAATATATATAGATGTACCATTAAGAAGGATTTATGAATTGAGAATATTTGTATTATGTTTTTGAAGATGATTGGTTTACTTGATAATTGTGTCAAAATTAATTTAAATGACTAAATAAACTGTATTTTAGAAATATTTATGATTTAATTTTAATAGGATTAGGTTAATAATTTTATTTTTATAAATATTAATGAAATATATTTTAAAATAATTACAAATAGTATAGATATATAAAAGAAATGATTGACAAATATTAGTGGGTATCAATTTA
The DNA here is from genome assembly GCA_000404065.3 of Pinus taeda. Lineage (NCBI taxonomy): Eukaryota > Viridiplantae > Streptophyta > Pinopsida > Pinales > Pinaceae > Pinus > Pinus taeda. The sequence goes on along the minus strand of APFE030854407.1, from coordinate 145,579 downwards.
TGATAAACATTAAAATACTTGTTTCATGATAGTTCTCACATTAATAAAGTTAAAAAATCATAAAAATCAACTAAATTATATTTTGATTTTAAATTATTGATATTATTAATCACTCTAATGATTCTATTCTTTTTGGAATAGTGGTTCCAATTTTATTTTATATATCAATAATTCGTAAGTGGATGGTGATGATTGAACCTCCACTAAATCTTCTACAATATTTGTAGTAGTATACATAAATCGAAGGTTAAGATTTATCCCTAAAGTAGTTATGTCATTTTTCTCTTTTAATTAAATTGATTAATTAAAAAAATGTGATGTGAACAAGTATCATATGAAGTGAGCTATGGTTTTTTGGGCATGTGGTATTGATAAGCCATGCTATTGGCGCATGATATTGTAACAAATCTTGTTTATATATTCAAAATATCAGTGTAAATTGGGAATAAATCTCCAAGATTAAGAATCTTATTCCATGTTTTTTTAAAGATATACATGTTCATGGTTAAGAATCTTATTCCATATTTTTTTAGATATATACATGTTAAAATTATATATTAATGCCTTTTTATAAATAATAATGAATAAGATACGAATAATTTTAAAGAAGGTTATAGCTTAGTTAATTTTAATGATATATTTTTTTATTTTAACAATGTATGTTTATTATGGATTTATGCTTATTAGTGATTACAAATGATTTAATTATGTGGTTGCACTAGTTATACAAACAATTAATTATGTCAATATGTGTGTTTATTTCATAATAGGCATTCCATAATTTTAATTTATTTATAAGTAATTATTAGGTGTGAACTAGAGAATTAGTCTCCATGGAATATGTTGTAATATTCATAGTAGTATTCACAGATCAAGGGATAAGATTTATCACCATGTTAGTTATGGTTTTTTAATTAACTCATCTCAAATTAGTTAATTAAAGAAGATATCATGTAAACATGTATATATTGGACACCATTGATAAGCAATGGTATTGACCCATAGTAATGGGACAAAATCTCTTTACAATGAATGGACCTCCATGGTTAAGAATATTCTTACATGCTTTTTAAAATGTATATTTCTTTAATTCATATATTAATTCTTTTTATAATTAATAATGATAATAATTTAAAATAAATGTATGATTTATTTTATTTTACTTAAGAAATGTGATAGAAATCCTGAGGTAAGTGTTAGTTTGGTTGGGTGAGTCAAATAAGTATGTTATTTTAAGTTGTGCGTTCAATTTTGTGGACACTTTCTTCATTCTAATGTGTAATTTTCTTTTTACAATATTATGGGTTATTGATATTACATGCCAAAACACAATAACTCATTTATCAAGAGTGGATTCTATGACATTTTATTTTAATTAATCAATTTCATTAAAAGGGATAACTATAAATTTAAAACTTTGATTTATTAATACCACTAAGAAAAATTCATCCACGGAGTTTTGGATAGAGACTGACCGGGTGATCTCTATTAAGGCACTCTTTGATATGAAATCACTGATTCTGGACATGATAAATATGTAATCCCACCAAGCTTAAAAAAAATAAAATTACTATAAAAACTATTCATAATATCCCATGGAAATTGATTTCCCACCATCGATTTAATGATTATCATAACTAAATTAAAATTATAAAAACTATATTAAAAAACATAAGAAAGATAATAACACTAATTCAACCCATATAATTTATAAATTATTTAAACCATCCACATTAAATATTATAGAAAGTTTAAAATATAGGCTAAGTTTTTCTTTCCACTAGTCCAATGTTGTGGCATGTTGGTTCTTCATTTACAATGTTTGTAGCTTTAATCATTTGAATCATGGAGTTCTCATCCTTCTTCCCACCTTTCTCTAACCGCCTATGATTGGAAGGTGCCGTATTCCCCATATTCATTCATATATTTACCATGCGTTCAAGAAGGCTATGCTCAGTCTCAATGATTGGATAGTTTTTGCTTGACTTGCAAAAGACGTGATGGCATAGCGCCACAATGAAAGCTTCACATAAAGAAAATCCAGATGACGTAGCCCAGAGAAAATTTATTTATGAATGTTTTTCGGACCTTTCCCGTTCCTCGCTTGGATCAGAAGATGCATTTCATTCCTATTTATAGTTGGAGGAGGAGAGGTATAGCATTCTCCAGAGATAATTTTTCTCCTCGACTTTTGGAAAAGTTGAAAAGAAATCTTCATAATTCTTTTTTAAATAATTATATATATATATATATATATATTTATTTATATATATATATATTATCTTATTTTTTTTTTAATATATAAAGTTTATAATTTTTTAAAACTTTTTAAATTTAGAAAATTGAACACACATTTTATTAGGATGATCCTATATTAGATTTCTACGGAAAAACATTATTTATCAACCCCAGCCATAAATTTTCATTTTTGATTTGAAAACTTGATTTCTTCTTGAATTTGGGTAAAGAATAATAGTCTTGTTTGCACAACTGACATCTTTTCATGAGTTAATTATTCAAATTTTATCTTCAATCAACTGCTTTCTTCCTCAATTTCACTTGCACATGAAGCAAATATGTTAAAGAAAATATTTTTTTCTTTAGGCTTTTGAAGCCCATTCTCAGCTAACAAAATCACTTCCATGGATAAAATTGTCCTTCCTTCTTTTATTTTACATATATATGCTCCATTGTCTCAATTTTGACCTCACATACATAAAATTGTTCTTGTATCTCTTGCCTATGCTCATCCTTTCTCAAATATATAAATTCTTCCTCTTCCATAATATTCTCACAACAATCTTTATTTTCAAGATCAATTTGAGGTTTTACAAACAAAAACCCATCATTTTCCCTTAAGACAACATCTTGTTCTATGCCTTTCTCTTGTTGAAACATGACAACTTCATTATTTCAGTCCATCACAATCTATTTTTAAAAATTATCTTCTCTCGTAGACCATTGGATGATCTATCTTTGCTCTCATCAACACGTCACTAGACAATTCATCACTCATCATATTATCACGCTTATTTAACAAAATCTTATTTTCTTTAAGACAAATTAATTACCTTACCAACTATCCATATTTCCACAAGTAATATATATCTTTCTTCCTCTTCATTTTCTTGCTTAAAAAACTACTCCTCACTCATTATTATCACTTGACTACTAATATTTGCCATTATAACTTAACCCTTTAATGGTAAAAATGTGTGTTTCTCACCATCCTTTTCAAAAGTGTAAAACATGTCACACATCCATGGCCATGATGTAAAAAAATACTTTATCTTTGTAGCATCCAATCTACAACTCTACTCGACATTTCTTGTTTAGCAATATCTGGTATAACTTTTATAGCCATGACACTTTGGATGGAGTAGATGCATTTTCCTCTTTACATTTAACTTCTTGACCATCTTTGTAGACAACAAATTATCAATACTTTCATTTTCAATAATAACCTTACAACATTTACTTTTTGATTTACATGGGGTTCTAAATAATGATTTTCTTTTGAGAGGCTTCTTAATCTCCTTAGTAGAATTGAGCAAGGCTATTTTCATTATCATAGATTCTCCAACTTTTCACGCATTGTCATACATTGAGGAATTTTTTGTATCTTTCTATGTGATGTTAATGTTTCTTGTATTTTTGGAAGTCTTATTTATACAATCATTAGATTAATGACCAATTTCATTACATGTATAACCTGTAACAACAAAGTTTCATCTTCTACGTATTTGATATGGTCTTCTTCCTCTTAAATATCCTCTTCCTAATGACTATTTAGGTTTATGGGAACTTATTCCTTTTTTGGGTGCCAGGAAATATTCCTTAACAACTTTTTTTCCTCTCCTTCCTACTAAACTTTCCTCCTTTTCTCTCTGGCCTCGATTCCTTTCCAATTTCTCTTCCATCTTCAAAGATACCTGATATGCTTCATTAATAGTTCATAAAGGAAAAATACCAAACTCATCTTGTATTTCATATCTTAAACCATTAATATATCTAACAAACTTTTCAATTCCTTATTCTACATGACCATATCTTATGCTTAGCCTATAAATTTTTTTGTATATTCTTTTATATAAATTGATTTCTATTTGAGAACCTTCATTTTCCTAAACAAATTTAGTTCATAATATCAACATAGAAAATTACCTTTTAATTTCAACACCATTCAATCCCAACTGGTAGTCTTATTCTTACCTTTGTTTGTTTGTTTGTTTGTTATAATTTCATGGTATCCCACAATAGTGAAGCATATACCTTCAATACTGTAACTGCAAATTACATATTTTTATCCTCAACTACATTCTCATATTTCAAATATTTATCCATAGCACCAATCTAATCGATAAATTCGTTAGCATTCAATTTTATCTCGTACATGGGTACCTTCAACCTCGGCTTGTTGCTTAATCCTTCTATTATATTGATCATTTTATCTATTGCACTCTCATCCTCAACATTATCTACTTCTTCTTCTAATGTATCTTATAGATCATTGATGTCATTACAATCAACCCGTCTTCTTTGTGTCATCTCCATTGCATCTAATCTTTTTCTTACGCTTCTTACTTCTTCACGTAACATTTGGTTGGAATTTGGTCTTCCTTCACCAATTCTAACTCCTCTAGCTATATTTTCCATCTTTTATAAAATTTATCCTACAAGCAATTGGTTCCACACATAAGTCTCAATGTAGATCCAACTTCAATGTAACCTCCATGTTACACAAAATTCACGAAGCATATTACTCTGCACAACTCCTTCCTCCTACAACAATGTATTACACATATTTGTCATGGAAAAATAAAAACTTTTCCCATCAAATATCTCACACACTGAATTTAGATCAAATACAAAAATTGATGGAACAGTGCCACAATGAATGATTCACATGAACCAAATCCAAATGATGCAATAAAAACAAAAGCTTTAGTCATGAAGGAGTTTTGGACCTTTTCCCTTTCTTTCTTCTCCCAACAAATGAATTAGATTCCTCTTTATTCTTAGAGAAGGAGAGATCAAGAATTCCCAAGGGATAATTCCTCTCCTAGACTTTTGGAAGAAGAAGGAGTTTTGGACCTTTTCCCTTTCTTTCTTCTCCCAACAAATGAATTACATTCCTCTTTATTCTTAGAGAAGGAGAGATCAAGAATTCCCAAGGGATAATTCCTCTCCTAGACTTTTGGAAGAAGTTCGGAAAAAATCCTTATAACTTTTTCCTAAATAAAATAGATTTTTTCTTTTTCCTATTTTACATACATTTTATATACATCTTATGTAATCTATTATCTTCTAAAACTCTATAAAATCTACAATTCTCTAAAACATTTTGGGTATAGAAAGTTAAATACACACTTTATGAGGATGTTCTTGCATCAATACTACTCGTGATTTATAATATTTGCGTGATACATTAATCATATTAATTGACTTTGGTGATGAGATAAAGTACAAAGGTTTTTCTTCCCTGCACCTTGTCTTCATGAAGCCTTAAAATTCTCCTAAGCAAAATTAAATCTTGATGATACATAATGTGCAAATGGGATTCTAAGAAGAAAAATGAGAGTTGATGTTTCAAAAAAATTAATTTAAAATTATTATGAAGGAGGATCACTTATGTTTGTCTAGAAGCAAGTGGTTCTCTAAATAATGACATGGATAACAACTAAAATGATGAAATCCTCAACATCATTTCCTAGAAGCTTGAATATTAATATTATTTCTTGAAAACTAAATCTAGAAAATGAGATGATAAGAAAATATTACATAAATCTCAAAATCAACATACATAGTGAAGAGATAAAAAGCATAATCTTTCTTTGTAGACATTGTTGAGGTTGAAAAGAGACCAATTATGCATATAAATCTAGAACTAGGATATAAGAGCTAAAGATTTAAACCTAGAACGTTATCCTGTAAAAATAAACTTTAGGACTAAGATAGTGATATAAAAAAATATTAAGAATTCAAACACCGAAATTATATGAAATGATAAGACTAGACCGTAAGATAAACAAAGAGAGAGAAAGAACAAAAATTAACAAGAGAAATGACATTGAATGCATAGAAAGTTTTCTATCATTCTCCTATTCGGATGAAAATTAACTAGCAATTATCTCACTTATTTAAAAATAACTTAAAACCATGGCTTCAATATCTCATCTTCTTGCTACTTAGAGAAGTTTGAGGGGGTGTCAGGTCATCAATTTTATTTCCTTACTACTAGACAAGTGTGACGGGGTGTTAAGTCATCAATTTTATTCATCTATCTTGATGGATGGACTTGCACATGAGGGACACATGGTTTAATATGAATAAGGTAGTTTTCATTAAATTTACGTGCACGGGTTATGAAAGGGCTTAGATAATTTAAAAACGAATTTAAAGAAATCACCTCATTTTTAGTTTTATAACCTTAGTGGACATTCAATCCACTTGTGGATTGTAAATTTAGAGAACATGAAGCAAGGTAATTTTTTAAAATTTTGAACGTCATAATGTACTTTTACATGGGTTGAAGCAACTAACGCACTAGAAATGCTTTTCCATCACTAATATTAGCACCTAGAGTAAAGAGTCAGCTTTTATTTCGTTCTTAAATAACATTCCTAAGCTCCGAACATAAAATGATTCACTTTTTCCTATAAAATTAATGAAGATCTCCTACTTCTTCCCGTACAAGTGTTTTTCCATTGTGATCATAGGAGACAATTAACATTTTTGGTAATAGCCATGCACGGAGAATTTAGAATTGTAGCACATAGAGGTGGAACATGGTTTCCACAAACATTAAAGCTTAATGTGTGTAGTGTTTAGTTTTCTAAAAGATTTAGAAGATTAAAGCTCAAAATGCGTAGTGTTTATTTCCGGAAAAGATTTAGAGGTTTGATCATGATGACGTTGGCCCTAGATCAACGAAGTTCAATAGGAAGAGACATTACTGGACATTAGTTAACATAGAAAGTTAATATATATAAAATTCTCTTAATTTTTAAATATTCTTAAAATCACAAATTCATTAACCAATAAAAAAATTAACTAACAAACTTTAAACTAAAAATAAACCATTTAAAAAATTTAAAATATTAAAAATAAATATTTAAAACTTTACATTATTAAATAAATAATAAAAAATAAATACATTTATCAAAATACTTAAATTTATCCAGTTATTAATTCATTCTGTAGCCGGTATCCTACCACGTGTACCTCTCTGGAACTTTTCTAATTATCTTGGAATCATTATATCCCTCACGGTACTCATTTCGAGAACTTACATACTTAGCGGAAACTATTTCAAGTTTCTTACATGTAGTTTCTTTTATGGTTGGCTTTGAATACTTTATTTTCAATGTTTAATAATCGAAGTCTATTTTAGATCCGTTAATCAGAAACTCCTTAATAAAACCTTCCTCAAACATTTTTGATATTTTCATACAAAGTAAACCATACGTTTCCCTAACAATGTCAACATCACAAATTTTAAGTGGCTGACTTGAAAATGTGTTTTGAGAACATACTTATGAGTGCTTATTTCAAAATACTGATTGCAAAGGTTTTTTGTTTTTTAAATTAAAAAAACTATATAGATAGGCAAAGTTTAATACGGATATTTCGCTCTATAAAAGGATTAGATTAAAGAT
>APFE030854407.1:45316-125379 GCA_000404065.3 Pinus taeda | reverse complement strand
CTCGAAAAAATAAATAAATTCAATAATTAATTTTCTATTATGATTATTATCTATCAAATTAAGGTTTGACCAATATTTTTTTCAATATTTAATAAAAACTAAAATCAATTCACAAATAAATTTAATAAATAGATCAGTTTCAATCTAGACCTACAATGGCACAAATCCTGTCTCACACTCTTTTGCTCATTACCCTTATATTTCTTTATACAATTATCCATCCCACCATCAGAAACACAGTCCATTTCCTGGGTACTAACCGATCTTGAGACCAGGCATAGGGTTTCTGCCTATGACCTTCTGGGATTCCTCAAATTTCTCCGTTAGACAGTTGAGTTGCCCACGGAAGTGTCTAAGATAGTGAAATGGTTGGGGTCTAATCGCACGCTACAGATCAAGAAAACATAAAACGTGCGAAATGTTGTAGAAAGGGAAATAATTAACTACCTCTCTCACGAGTTTTTCGATGTCTCCCTGCATGGTTTTAAATCTCGATTTAAGATCATCATAATCGTGTTTAAGTAATTTTTAGTCTTTCTTTTGCAGCGGACACAAACAAATAGAAACTTACAACCTGTATTCCACACGTCCTACGCTAAATCCTGTCTCCATATTATTTGATAACATGACAACGGTCACATTGGCCTTGGGATTTAGAGCCTTTGTAGTGTTAGCGGGCCATAGTACCACCCAGAACACCGAAAACCTATTGTATGCCTTAGAAATCCAACAATGTTTTTTGTACAGAGAGATTTTTTTTATGTACGAGCAAGCTAATTCTCGAGCATGGTAGCAAGATATCACTGACTAACAGCAGTGATATAATAAACCTAATGCCAAATGAGTATAAGACAACTTAATTACCGTTTCCCTTTAACCAAAAAGAAAAATCAATAATTAAAAATATTTCACTTTAATAGATATTATAAATATATTTTTATAATCAATCTATCAATATAACGTTTATTATATTACATTTTAAATATATTTTTTATTAATAAATATATTTTTAATTTTGTTTAATATCTCTTATAATCTTATAATTTTGATTTGTCGATTTATTTTCATTTTAAAATGAGAAGCGAGGGTATTTTCATTTAAAACTACAATTTTCTAAATATATTTTTTAATCTTAAATATATTTTTAATTTTGTTTAATATCTTTTATAATTTTGATTTTTCAATATATTTTCATTTTAAAATGAGAAGCCAGGGTACTTTCATATTTTTAAATGAAGGAATATTTAATTTTTATTATAATATCTAGTATTTTTTTGTGTTTTTGTAAATTAAGGTTGTATTCATTTATATAAAGTAGAGTAAATAGATATCAAAATGCATCTAGTCTCACCTACACTCGGTTTGTTAATTGAAGCTAGTAGAATATGACAAATAAACCAACAAAAAAATGAGTAACATATGACAAATAAATAATAACAAAACCAAAAGAACAGTCCATGGTCTAACAAGCCAAAAACATAAATTTTTTTTTAAAAAAAAACTAAAAAAACACTTATAACTAGTGTCATTATAATATCTAATATTAATATTAATAATATAATATATATATTTATATTTTGTTTTTTAATTTCTAATTTAAATTCCAAATTTATATAATAATAAAAATTTTATAAATTATTCTTAATATTTTATTTAAAAAAATACATTTTATAAAATTTAGAACTTCAGGATTTGTATTATATATATTATATTTATATTAAAAATATTGTTGATTATTTAATTATATTACTTTAAATCAATATTGAAATTTGAAAGTTCCATTTAAAAGTTTTTATTTATTTTAAATATTTTTTATTTTTGGAAAAGTAACTAGTTACTTATATTTATTTAAATATATTTTTCTCTGGTATCTAGGAATATCAAAATATAAATGCTTCTTATTTATTTAAGTGTTCTATTAAATTCAATTATAGGAAAAATAAACATTGATTTTATTAAATAACAAATACTTAACAAAGTAATGTTAATTTGTGCTTTTTCCTATTTCAATGTTGTTATATGTTGTTTCTTGATTTACAATGTTATTAGTTTTTATTATCTAAATCACATTATTCTTTGTTGAAATATGGCAACAAGAATATTCCAATTTAATTTGTCCTTGAATTAAATTGTGAATTAAAATCAAATTTAGGCTTAACAATGACTTGGAAATAATTAATTAGTTTGTTTTAAATTAATTAGCTGGCACTTGGGGAGATTACTTGCACGTACGATAGGTAGTCAAGTTCTACAGCTAAGGGTATGGTTGATCCTCCTTGGTTAGTGCCCTAAAATATTGGGCCAAGTACTACTGTCGGACCCTTATGTATATTGCAATCTGTAGCACTGACACTCCTATAGACCATAGTTCCCTTCTCTATCTCTGGATCATGCATCATCTTTGCCAGATCAGATGTCACAGGTGGAATTCTATCGCAACAACAACAATTAGTTCCGCCATTTAGATCTGTCAGATCAGCCATTAAGATGTTTCAAATCTGCCATCTAGATCTAGCAGTTTGGGCTCTGTAGCCATCGCAACAATTAGATCTACCATTCAGATCTGACTAATTGTGTGGCCTCCTATACCTAGATGTGATTTTTGCAGGACTTTGGGCAGCATCGAATTTTCTAGGATTCGGCTACTACAGTATTTCTAAGCAAGGAGTAAAGCTCTGTTCGGAGTAAAAAAAGAAAAAAAATGTCTGAGACCCCCCGAGACGCTTATTGGAGACGTAGCCCATATGAATCAGGTCGACAAGCTAAGCAAGGTGGTACCATTCAATTGTTAGTGCCAAAAATTTTGGGCGGTCCCGAATTTCAAGTGCATCGGATCGATGCATGGTACAAACTAGAGCTCAAGCTATGGCTAATAAGAGGATTGACAACCTTGAATCAACATTGAACAATGTACTATTGCAGCTGAAGAACTTACATGAAACACTCTCAAAGGGCAAGATGGAGGAACGCGCGGAGGCATATATTGGCAATGAAAACATTGAGGGTGAGTCTAGCCAGTTTCTTCATCTCTTTGGCACCCACCAACAATCCCAGCCGTGACCACTCTAGCTAAACATGTATAAATTTGATGTCTCTCACCTGACCACATGGATAACACAAATGAGGCAATATTTCGCACTGAATCACATCATGGATGATGTGACCTAGCTTAGTGTGGGTAGCATGTACTTGGACAATGAAAGATGGCAATGGTGGCAATGGCATCAACATTGCTATGGAAGGCCCTTGACTTGGCAGACATTCAAAAAAGCTCTTATGGATCGCTTTGACAATGAATCTAACATTTTGGGTTTTCTCACTAAGCTTCGATAGACAATAATAGTGAACGAATATATTACAGCCTTTGAAGCCTTAGCTTTCCGCACAGGAGGTCTACACGATGAGTTCTACTTGGAATGTTTTGTCAGTGGTCTCCACGAAGCCATAAAAGCCCACATCCAACTGCAACACCCTATCTCATGGCTACATGCTTGTAGGATAGCTCGTGAAGTAGAATGTGCGTTAGCAGCCCAGTCCAATTGCCCAAATTTCATAGCCAATGGTCGCCCCACCCAGGCTCAAAGAACTACCCAAACACTCAAGGTTCAAAAGTTGTCACAAAAAAAAATGGCAGAATGAAGAAAGAAAGGATTATGTTACTATTGTGATGAGAAATACTCCCCCAGGCATAAATGCAAGGAACCCAAAGTCTTTCAAATTGATGTTATTGATCACAATTCATCGAAGGAAGCCGCACCACTTGAGGAACTAGAGGACGAAGAAGAGGACAACCAACAGGAAAATGTACTTGGATAACTAGTTATCTCGATGCATGCTTTGGCTAGGATTTCTTCTCCCCAAACTCCCAATATCAAAGGTTTTATTAAGAATCGCCCATAATAGTCTTGAATGATAGTGGTAGTACACATAACTTTATCCATCAAAATGTCACGGAAGCAGTGCATTGTTTTGTCTAAGCAGTTTCTAACTTCAAGGTCCAAATTGCTGATGGGGGGACAATGAAATGTGAAGGCTGTTGTGAAAATGTCAAACTTCAAATGGGGCATTATGAGTTAAATACCCACATGTTTTCCATACACATGGGAGAGTACAACATTGTCCTAGGTGCTGAATGTCTTTTCACACTTGGCCCAATCAAAATGGATTTCCAAGAGTTATATATGAACTTTAAGCAGAACAACCACACACATACCCTCTGCGAACTCCAGGCAGAAGCTCCCTCTATCATCAGCTCAAATAGCATGGAAAAATTATTAAAAAATGGTGACCATGGAGTTATAGCGCAATTTAATGCCATCTAGGCCTTTGAACCCAATTCTCTTCATATTCATCCTGAGATGCAACAAATCTTAAACAACCATCTGACCATGTTTGACAAGCCTCATGAGCTTCCACCCTCGATAGGGGAACATGATCATAACATTACTTTGGTCCGAGGGGCCCAACCACCAAATGTGCGGCCATATAGATATTTGTTCGCCCAAAACAATGAAATTGAAAAAATCATCTAGGAACTCTTGGAAGTAGGCATCATTCATTCCAGCATTAGTCCTTATTCATGACCGGTGGTCATGGTGCTCAAGAAGGATGGGGAATGGTGTATGTGTCTAGACTTTAGGGCCCTCAATAAGTTGACTGTCAAAGATAAATTTCCCATCCCAGTTGTCGATGATTTGTTGGATGAACTAAATGGGGTTCAATTCTTCACTAAGCTCGACCTTCGCTTGGGCTATCACCAAATTCGCATGAAAGAATTAGACATTCCAAAGATTGCTTTCCGAACTCATGAAGTCCATTATGAGTCCCTGATCATGCCATTTGGTCTTTATAATTTCTCATCCACTTTTCAGAGCCTTATGAACCACTTGCTCAAACCAAATCTCAAAAAATTTTTCCTTGTTTTCTTTGATGACATCCTCATCTATAGTCACGCATGGGCCACGCATCTTCAACATGTAGATCTGCTCTTGCAACTACTTCGCAAGCATAAATTTTTTTTCAAGATGTCCAAGTGCTCTTTTGGCATGGAAGAAGTTGAGTATTTGGGTAACATTGTGGGGTGTGAAGGTGTCAGGGTGGACCCCAAAACGATCCGAGCAATGTAGGATTGGCCTCAACCAAAGAACTTGAAAATCTTGAGAGGGTTTTTGGGTCTCATAGGCTACTATCGCAAATTTGTCCGCAATTATGGTCGCATTACTAGGCCCCTCACTCAACCCCTTAAGAAAAATTCATTCCTCTTAATGATGAAGCACAATAGGCCTTTATAGCTCTCAAACATGCCATGTGTTCCACTCCAGTATTAGCACTACCCAACTTCACCAAATATTTTGTGATTGAATGTGATGATTTTGGTATGGGTATTAGGGTGGTCTTAATGCAGGAAGGTTAACCCTTGGCCTTTACGAGCCAACAACTACGTGGGGAGAATCTAGGACAATCTACCTATGAGAAGGAGATGATGGCTATCTTACATGTAGTAGATACCTAGCGACCATACTTATTGGGGTGACATTTCCAAATCTGCACAGACCATCAAAGCCTTAAATATTTTTTGGAGCAACACCTATCCTTGCCACAAAAAAATAAATGGCTTGTCAAAAAATTCTCAGATATACTTATGAGATAATTTACAAGAAAGGGTGCGAAAATATTGTAGCAGATGCATTATCACACCAATTTTAGGAGGAAAGTACCCTGCTCGCAATTTCCCTTTCCATTGAAGACTGGATTGAGGAGGCTCGCAAGGAATGGTTTTCACATCCTTGGCTCTTCCAACTCATTAATCAATTGCAGATGGATCCAAATTCCACAACTATCTACTCATGGCAGGATGAGATTCTTTGCTACAAGGATAGAGTCGTAATATCACGAACATCCACCCTCAAAAGTTGCATTTTGGTAGAGTTGCACTCATCTCCCACTGCAGGACATTCAGGCTTTCAGAAGATAGATGCTCACACTTGAAAATCATTTTTTTGGATAGGAATGAAAAAGGACATTCTTACTTTTGTAGCTAATTGTGACATCTATTGGTGCCACAAAGGAGAAACATTCGAATCCCCAGGCACATTATAGCCATTGCCCATCCTGGCTTCAATCTGGATGGATGTTTCTATGGATTTCATTATGGGTCTTCCAAAGTCATGAAACAAGTTAGTCATCATGGTGGTTGTGGAAAAACATTCTAAGTATGCTCATTTTTGCACCCTACCCCACCCTTTTACACTAACTTTGGTCGCTCAATCTTTCATGGATCAGATCTTCAAATTGCATGGCATGCCCACTTCCACTGTGTCTAATCGTGACCCGATATTGACCAGCAACTTTTGGCAGGAACTCTTCCGGCTACAAGGTACCCAACTACAACTCAATACTTCCTATCATCCATAAAGTGATGGTCAAACTAAAGCAGTCAACAAATGTATGGAGACCTACCTGAGGTGTTTCACTTCAGAAAAGAAACATCTATGGGTACAGTGGTTACCTCTAGCCAAATGGTGCTATAATACCAACAATCATGTCACCACCAAAATGACTCCATATGAATCAGTTTATGGCCCACTCCCTCCTTCCCCTACTTCTTATATCAAGGGATGCTCAAAGGTACAAGCATTGGATCAAATATTATAGAACCGCACAACCATGCTGGCGCACCTTAGAGAGAATCTTCATCAAGCCCAAAACTGCATGAAGCAACAGGCAGATCAACATCACTCGGAACACCAATTTCAAGAAGGGGATCAAGTATTTTTGAGGCTGCAACCATATAACCAAACATCACTCAACGACAAGGGTTGTCAGAAATTATCTCCAAAATTCTATGGATTGTATCAAGTACTTCAGCGCATTGGAGAAGTCACCTACAAGCTAGCTTTGCCACCCACTGCAAAAATCCATGCAGTCTTCCATGTCTTATGCCTCAAGAAAGTGACTGGGAACCATTACATAATTCAAACTAGTCTACTTGAAGTGGATGAATAAGGGTCAATTTGGCTCTAACTCGAATAGGTTCTTGACACATGAGAATGACACCTGCATGGCAGCATGATCAAAGAAGTTCTTGTCAAGTGGAAAGACACCTCTCTGGAAGATGCGACCTGGGAACCAACCACTATCCTTCAGAAGTATCCATAGCTTCAGCCTTGAGGACACGGTTATTCTTATGGGGGAGGGCATGTTAGGGTCCAACCGTAACCCCCTTATTTATGTAATAGGATCGAGTCATAGTTATAGTTAAGTAAATAGTCAATAAAGCCCATATTAATAATTGTAAGTGGCTGACCTGCATTTAATGAATGGACCACAGTTAGTTGCAAATGGGCCATGGTATTAGATAGATGGTATTAATAAGAACCATGGTATTGCATGTATGAATCCTATATAAACGATAGCGACTCCCCTCAAGGAGCATCATGTCTTATTTTATAGTTGAGCTTAGCTCTATTGGAGGTTGCCCCCTCGAAGAGGCAAGTGAACATTGCTTTCTAAATAATAAATACTTGCCATTATTTCTCATTGTTCTATGTTCTAGGTATATTTCTTGGCATATTTCGTACGTTTTGCAGGTTAAGAGCATAACATAATGTTATTATTAACCAATGACTCAGCTTACTTTGAACATATTATTTACAGTTTTTTATATTGCATATGATTGTTTATAACTGTTACCAACATTAAGTTATATTAATGCAAATTACAAATATGTAAGTAATTTCATCATAAATCAACAAAAATATCAATGCTCGGGAATTTTGATACAAAATTTATCTCAAAATAGTTTACATAATTAATTTAAACATCACGCAAATCTCAAGATCCCCATAACGCTCGTCAAAACAACAAAGCACATTAAATTTCAATAGCATCTCACACAATCACTCAGAAATTACTAGTCTCCATGCTAAAGTTAGTGAGAAGATGTGGGATACCCCAAACATATATATTCTTAAATTTTCCAAATTAGAAATGCAACTCAATGGAATAAATCGAAATTTTCCTAGTTCGTGTCATATATCTTTGAAGCTAGTGGGAGAAATTTCTAAAGGACACAAACTCACCCACACACTCTTTCTCTTGTATCTCTACAATCCAAAATTTCCATTAATATGTTATTATTTTACATGGAGGAGGTAGTTATATGCATTTTAATATAGATATATACGTTTAATATTATTAAAAACTTGAAACTAGGTTGTGTAGGTTATTTTTTATGTTTTCTTAGCAACCAATCATGGCTGGAGATGATAGTTTTCATCCCTAAATATTGTGCATAAAATTTGATTGAAATGTATCTATTGGATAATTCCATGCCAATGCACTAGAATTTTCAATAATGTATGGTCATAATATAAAAATCTTGTGGAAAAGAGTTGATCTCATGAAGGATATGGTTAATTATTGTGAAGGTATAATAGATCAATGTCACATTTTAGTTTTAAATATTAACTATAATCCCCATTATGATTATGTAGACTACAGAGCAAAGAAAATAACAACACAACCAAAACTATCCACACTCTGCACAATGTATCAATCTAAGTTTCCTTTAGAGTACTTATGCAAAGTGTTGAGGATTTGGAACTGTTTCTTCCTTCCACGATGGATTGAACGTAATTCTAGCTTATCAAATCATCCTCACCATAATGATATATTATTATTTTATTAATATTTCAATATTCATGTATTTTTATTATCACTAACATGTCCATAGATAGCTAGACAAAAAAATGTAACACCCCACCCCATATTTATGTGATTTTACAATCTCTCCAGGGTAGACGTGAGTTGAGAGTTACTATGCATTACCCAACAAGAAAGTTCTAGTTATGGAAGTCAGGCCTACTATCTTTAAACTTTATTGCAACTCCCTAGGGACACTTGATCACCTAGATCTCAGACAACACACATTGGTGATCCTTCCCTGAGCTGGAATTTTCTTCTTGCTTAACCTTACAATCCAGTTACATGCATGCCAAGCCTTCCATGTGGCTAGAAGACTCCAGATGCATGCGTAAGCCATCCTTCGTGTGGGTGCAACTGCAAATACTCAATTTTGTTCCTGCGACCATGGATTCAGTGCCTAAATTTTAAGGCTAGCATGTAGGCCACTAGGTAGAACTACCCATAACTTTCTAGAATCAATTCTATGTTAATCACAAGTATGCATAACCGACGCTTAGGCTCATATGTTATCCAAAAATGCCAAAAACATGAGAACAATTTATAGAAACATATGGTAAACATAGTTGGTATAGGTCATGAATGCATATCTGATCATTGTCTCATTAGTTTCACTAGAGAATCATTAAGAAGGTTCACTATCCTCTCAAGCTATATACAACAAGAGTTGTTTGCCCATAATTCACTAACTTATCGAATTATAAACAAGATACATAACAAGAGCATATCATTTAACCATTCTTTTAACTATAATTTGACTAGAATGAAGCCATGACAAATTAGTCATAAAATAAAACCTGGACATTTGCTCGTCAGCGAAGCATTGTTGACACGTAATTCAGAAGAAAAAAAATCACCACAATTTGAAAAATTGGCAAGTCGAGCACCGAGCACGATACAGAAGGATGGTGAGAAAGAGAAGCACCAATGTGAGGCAACTTGCATGAGGCAAGAGTGGCATGAGTGCTTCAAAACTCTCCATGGTTGTAGATCGTAAAAAGGAAATTTATGGTTGGGAGTTTTTTGTTTACTTAACCTTCCTGTAGTGCATTATTATACTCACACTGGCATAGAATATATCTAAGAGAACCACCTTTTTTTTTAATTAAAGAAATCTATAGGGGTTCTTTTGTTAAGATATCCAAGGGTGTTCTAATATAGTTTCAGCTCTAGTGCTTTGTTTGACTATAGCACTGCTCTTTAAAAAAAAAAAAAAAATCCTAGCGGTGCTCTTTGAAATATGCCCAACAGTGTTTTAATTCATTTACAACATCAATGCATCATTAGAGAATAACACTGCATTTTTTTTGAAATTTAAAAACTATAGTGGTGCTCCTTCCTGGTATGCATCGAGGCATTTTATGACATAAAGGGCACTAGTGTTACAGGTGTATATAGAAATAATAATTTTTAAAAGTTAAGATTTTTTCAATGCTATTGATTATTGAAGCACCGGTGCATTGTGCTATTTAGCGCACTGTGTTTTTTTATTTTATAAAAATAATTTTTCCATAGTGCACAATGTTTTATGTGACACTGGTCCTTGTATGGATAAAAAATAAATTATGCATTTGTATATTACAAACACACCATACAAAAAACATTCACTAAAACATCCACCCACCCACCTATGCTAGTGACCTCTACTACACAGGATTTTTTAGGCTAATTTTATAGTGGGCTTTTGAAAAAACCTCCACTAGAAGGTATTTTCCTTGTAGTGAGAAATAATTTCTTGTGCCACAATCAATCGCTCATTATCTTCCTTGTAACTCATGATTTTTTCCTTCAAGCTTCTCAATGCGTCTTCCAAACCAACAAATCTACATAAATTTGATGCAATGTGTTGAGTGTGGAGGTGCAGAGGAAGAAATGAGGGGGTGGGGAGGGGGGTTGAACAAATATTCCTCCACAACTCCACACATATTTCACATGTGATTATTTTATTAAAACATCATTGGTTTTATCGAAATGATTCAAAAATTCTCAAATGAGAGTTTGGCATTCCCGAAAGCTCCCTTGGCACATAGTTTGATACAAATGGGCTACTTATCTTTAAAATAACTTCGGAGGGTTATAGAATGGCTAGTGTAATCTGACCACCATTTTCCCAAACAACCCCATTTTTAGTTTTGCAACCTTATTAGCCATTGAATGCTACTTATCATTAAATTAACCTTAGGAGGGTTATGGAATGGCTAGGGAAATTTGAACACCATTTTCCCAAAGTACCCCCATTTTTAGTTTTGTGCCCTTATTAGCCATTGAATAAACATGTTAATTATGACTTTAGACAACATGAAAGAGGGTAATATCTTGAAATTTCAAAGAAAGATACTTCAATTTAGTTGGGTTGAAGCAAGTCTCTCTCAATTATATCATCGATGAACCAAACAAAAAACCCAAAATAATTAGACAATGGAAACAATAGTAGAAAATGATGAAATTAATGACTAGGTGACTAAAGAAATTAGTCACCACAATTATTTCAAGTGAATTACTAGTAAATTTGCGAAATTTTAAGTGAGTGAACTAAAAATGACTAACTTAAACGACTAATTTAGTCTAGGAATAAAATATATGACTAGATAAAAAGTGACTAAACTAAACGTTACTAACTTAAATGAGTAATTTAGTCTAGGATTAAAAAATATGACTAGAGAATAAGCGACAAAATTATTTCATGACAAGATTACCCTACAAGCCACCAAATTTCTATCACATTAATGAGGTCAACAAAAATTTGTGGTTCAAGATATAGCTAATTTGGAATAGACTTAGCTCTAGAGCCTAGGATGTTTTTTCTACCTTTAGTGCTTATGGACAAAGAGATCAATTTCCAAGGCATGTGGGAGCCAAACTATCACCTTTCCCTTGTTGACTCCCTTTATTAAACATCATTAGAAAATCTCCATAGATAAGATATCCTTATTAAAACAAAATTTCACTGGAAATGATCATTAATCCTATGACATTACTGCTTCACTATACTTTTTGACCACATGAAGCTTATTTTGATGCCTACCCTTCTTATTTCATGACAAGACTACCCTATAGGCCACCAAATTTCTATCATATCCATGAGGTCAATACCAATTTGTGGTTGAAGATATAACTAAGTTGAAACAAGATTAGCTCTAGAACATATGTTATTTTTCAACCTCTAATGTTTATGGAAAAAGAGATATCAATTTTATAAAATATGTGAGAGCCAAAGTATTATCTTTCCCATGTTGACTCCCTCTAATGAACATGATGAAAAATCTCCATAAATTAGTTATCATTATTAAACAAAACATTTAATTGGAAATGATGATTGATCATTACCATGAAATTACAACTTTTCTGCACGTTTTATCCACACAAAGCTTGTTTTCATATCAACATAATTAACTTTTGATAAATCAACCAAAAACCCCTCAAATAATATTTGGTGACACAAAGACCTGACAATTTCCATAAAATTAATAATGATTTACAGCCAAAAATGCCTCTCATTAAATAAAAGAAAAGTATCAAATTTTTATTTAATGGAAATAATTCCCCTTGAAAAACTCATGAGCATTTCATTTAAGTTACATTCAAGGTTTCATGGATTTGTTTCTTTCGAAGGTGAAAATGATTTATTTCCCTCCCTTTCAAAGGTTTCTCTAGGGGGGAAGAAGGAGAAGGAAGGGCACAACCATGCCATCACACGTAGGATTTGATTCATTTGGTTGAATTCATGAGATTTGATTCTCAGTACCTCCAATCCTGGTGATTTCATTCTACAACTGGAATGTGCACTACATGGTTGCCCACACAACAAGATGATGTCCCATACCCAAGCCCTCCATCTCTCTGAGAAACTTCAAAGTACTTCTAGATAAGAACAATGAGGCTATATGTCCAGGATTCCATGGAGGAAAATAAACCCAAAGGCATAAGCAATAATGGCTTCATCAAAGAAGTCAACATGTTCCTTTCTGACACAAAAATCAACCGAGAAAATAAGAAATAAGAGAGTAAGAATGCATTGATTACGACAAGGATATCAAATATCCTAAGATCATAGGTAGTCACAAGGAAGATGCTCTAGCATAGATGGATTTTGATGATCCAATTATCCCTAAAAATTACAGAGATCCAAAAAGGACCTTGAATTCGCTTGGACCCAGTCTTTTAAAAGTCCCAAAGCAAAGAAATCGGATGTCGGTGAAATGGACGTAGACTCAGAAAAGGAAGATTGAGGATTCATGCTAGAGGAGAAGCTTCCAGAGGCCAAACCCACTCAAAAGGTAGCTAACTACATTTTATCTTTAATTTTTTAATTATATGAATTATTGTTTCTTACCCATGAGGAATTTCTGTTGGCTTAGGTACCGAGTCTGAACGGGTAAATATTCTTCCAAAATCACCTAGGGATTTTTTGTTATGCCATCTAGGTGGTGCGAATCATGGTGACAATGCAACCTATTGCTTCGGTTAAAATTTTTTGACCACACAAATGAACCAATGTTAACTAGCGTGTGGTAGGTCAATCAATTAGGTTTCATAACATTCTCATTTGTTCACTATTTAACTATTGATTTGTTTTCAATCCTTCTTTCCTAACCTTTTCCCATAATTGTAATTCCTTGTGGTGCTATTAAAATTTTATTATTACCAATAGAGTGTATTTTTTTGTGGTTTCTTAATTTAGGATGTTATAAACACAATTTTCTTTTTATATGTAAATTTTTTTCTAATAGGAAACAAGTGAAAAAGAAGCAATATAATGACATGTACCCTAAGATTTATGCCTTGCTTGGCATGGCTTTTCAAGGTGTGGGAAAAGTTGACAGAGTATTGAATTGGCTATAGTTGATGTTGTTTTCATGATTGATGATTGGAAGTGACTATAGTCAATGTTGTTTTTTTATTCATGATGTCAAGTTGAATATCACGTATAGATTGAAAGATGACATCATAGATCAAATGAAAATGGGATATTGAAAGGTAAAAGAAATGTTGATAGACTCAACCTATAAAATGGAGTAAGTGTTTGACCAACATTCAATTAAATATATGAAAATTGAGTTCATAGTGAATTCACTAGGGTTTGTTGCTCCCAATGGAGAAATATGCCTAAGATAAAGTCACTACAGGAGAGTTCTTAGGAATCCATTCTTCAAATTATCTTCACTTGCTTAAAATTCCAAGATGAGGTTCCTTCGATGAACCACTCTTGGAATCTCCATAGACATAAAATGACACCAAAATTAGGTTATTTCCTAAACATTGTGTCAAATCTTTGTCATATTTGCCCAAAAAAACATACTTTCGATTTAATATGAAATTTTATTCATCAAATTCAGAAAACACAAAATGTAATAATCTAATAAATCATGTAATACTCGTCATCTAATTAACCAATTACCTTTATTTTTTTAACATAACATGATTATGTCATAAAATTTATGACATTAGTCACTACAAATGAACCCTAAAACACAAAATTACAAGTGTAACTGTTCTCGTATGCTTTTAGTAACTAGAATGTAACATTAGTATATGATTATAATATATATAAGATACAAGGAAAATCATTATCATTGTAATATAGAAGGTACAGAACAAATACAATCTCATCCAATGCTACGGGCAATATTTTGAAGAGCATAAGTTGCGATCAAATCCAACACTTAATCCTTATAAAAACATTCTACCTTCATATAGTTGAACAACCAATACATAGTTATAAACATTAACTAGAATCTAGGTTCACTATTATGAAGTCAAGTTAGAAAGGTTGTAGTTTTATTGTTTTTCAAATTATTATGCCACACCAACCATAAAACTATTTAACGCTCATCATTGTCATATTTTCCCAAAACAACTCACTTTCCCTCAAGACCTCAATCAATATATTTTTTTTCAAACCCATTAAAATACAAACAATCCACAACATGGATTTGACAGAGGTGTGGATTGTTTGGATTGTGTATTCTGTGTAGAGCCTGGAAAAACGAGATAAACCCTTTTCCTTGACCCCCATTGGACACAATATTTGTGTCAATCCATTCTTTGTGTTATGGCGGGCAAGAAGAAGAAGCCATTATAACCAAGAAATAGTGCCAACATCCAACAAGCCAACAGAAATGACATCAAGGGGAAAACCATTGAAGAAACATACTAGAAGAAGACTCAGCTGGAGCACATCATGGTTCGTCCCGACACCTATTTTAGCTCGATCGAGAAGCATACCCAATCCCTCTAGGTTTATGAAGGCAATGAGAGGTTTCACCGGAGCATCTCATAAGTGGCAAGTGTTTTCAATATTTTCAATGAGATCCTCATCAATGCGACCGATAACAAGTGAACTATTTGACCCCCTGCCCCTAAAATTCCCTCTTCCTCTTTCTCTTCGACCACCTTTTCCTCTAGAAGAATATTGTGCACGATTATTCTCTCTATGTGCAAGAATCATAGCTTGTTCAAAATATTGAGGAGTTGTACTCAACCCAAAAGCCTTCTCTCTCTTGGAAAAATTCATCTCAAGGGAGTTAGAGGTAATCTCCATGAGGTTTCCACTTGCTTGCAATGACTCAAGATAATTTGAATAAGTGGCATATAGTGCCTTGACATCAGCTATGAGAGGAATGTCTACTTGAACACCAGTGTTTTTTATATCATGCATATTGTATATTACTTTGATGCTAAAGAAAGAGGGTCATCATTTTTCAATTCAAGACTGAACAATTTAGTCATCAATTGGATGACTTCAAGTTTAGAGTGTGAGTCACACAATTCCTTCAAATTCTGTAAGGCTTCAAACGCATTTGAAAATGGTGAAATATGATGACTCACCTCTTCATTTGCAAATGTGGCACTCAAGACATAGGCCTTGTTGTTCTTATTTTCCCAAATAAAAATCTCCTTATCTCAGGTGGGCTTTGTAGGTTCATGATCTCCTTCTCTTACACAAACAACTTTTCACAACTCATTGAAAATGAAAGTGTGTTTTATTTTCCATGAACGTTAAGGATAGTTCACTTTTCCAATGATAACTACTGCAACAATTAATATCAGTGAATGCATTCTAAAATATGTGTATTTTGTAAAAAATGTACTCTGCTGCCAATATACTAAAAAATTCACTTTTGATGATAATACATGTAAAAAATGTAGTTTTAATATATATATGACATAGGTAATATATGGGGAAGGGTTATATTGGGAAGGAAATATATGGGTAGGTGTTAACTGAAATGGTAGAGTGAATGCATGGGTGAGGTATTAACTATATGGGGTGTGATGTCACAAGCGTTGAACTCCACAATGGGAGGAAACCATTCAATGCTCAACTATATACCATAACCATATACCATTCAATGTAACCGAGAGTGATGTAACATGAGTGATATAACTCAATTTATATATATTACAGACCAATGTTATATATATGACAAAAGGTGGTATGGTATAGTGGTACTCAAGGTGATATATGGGCGATATATGTAATTCTTGTATACCTTCCAATGTAATATGTTATACATAAGAGAGGTATAGTGTATGAAGGAGGCATTTTAGGGAGTAGGTGGTATGGAGAGCAAGGTTATATCAAAGCAGGCATTTTAGGGAGGAGGTGGTATGGGGAGGGGCATTATATGGGAGCATTTAATAGTAATTACATGGGATGTTATAACCAGAATTTATATGTATCAAACTAGCGACGGTTGCAGCATTATACTATGATACAAAAACTGCGATATATATATTTCAAAGACAATGTAACAGTGTGAGGAAAATGTAACTAGTGAGGCGAATTCAACGTCAGGTAAAATGCAGGTATGCAATATGGAATATGGGGATACCACAATAGAGTCAAAGGCAATAATAACATATGGTGCAACACAGTGAACTGTAACAATATATTGCCATCAACCATATGCATACGATACACATATTCAATGTATATAACATAACCCACTGTTAATAACTTCTCCTCAAGAAGTAATACCAATGGGATTATATCAGTTAGAATAATACCATGCATAACATAACATAGCATTCATGAAAGAGATGTAATTCCAGCCACAACACAATCACAATGGCTCTGGCTTGATTGCACCACAACATCTCCAGACAACCAACTCTAAATGGGAGTTGAAAACTAGTAGAATATAGGAGTTACAAGTCTAAAAAGGGATTTTTGCTCTAATACCATGTCATGCAAGGAGGTAACTCCTAAAGATGAATTTTGATTTTCCATTAAGGATGAACATAGATATATATATGGAGGGAGAGACTCTTGAGCTTCATCTCCCAATGTCTCTTCATATTCAAATTATCCTTATTTTCTATTTACACTATTTTACATATATTCACCCAATCTCAATGATTAGGTGTCAACAGCACCTATCTAAAAATGAATTAAAAACATGGCTTCAATACCTAACCCCCTTGCTACTTAGACAAGTATGAGGGGGTGTTAGGTCATCAATTTTATTGATCTATCTTCATGGATGAGCTTTCACATGAGGGACACTTTGTTTAATATGAATAAGGTATTTTTCATTAAATTAACATGGAAGAGTTATGGAATAGCCTAGGTAGTTTGAAAACCATTTAAAAAAAAAATCAGCCCAAATTTAGTTTTATAACCTTATTGGCCATTGCATCAACTTGTTGATTGTAACTCTAGAGAACATGAAGAAAGATACTTTCTTGAAATTTTGAATCCTTGTAATGTACTTTAGTTGGGATGAAGCAACTAAGATAAGATGGGCCTATCTTGATCATTGGTCTAACAATTAGATTGGAATATATCATTACAAATAAGCACTGGATGTGTTTTTTCATCCCTAATATTTATCCTTATAGTGAGGAGTAGGTTTATACTTCATTCTTAAATAGTATTCATAAGCCCCAAGCATTAAACCTTTCACTTTTAATGTGAGATTAATGAGGATCCTCCTACTACTCGTACGACCCTTAAAAAAATGAAATTTCATTGTTATCATAGGAGACAATTAACGTTCTTGATTAACATTCTTGGTTATAGACATGGACATAAAATTTTGAAATATAGCATGTAGAGGTCGAATATGATGTCCATAAACTTTAAAGCTTAATGTGTATAGTGTTTCGGCTGTGAAACTATTTAGAATTTTAATGTGTATAGTGTTTAGTTTGTGAAACTATTTAGAATTTTGATGGAATTCGCATTCGACATTATCCATGAATGGAAAAAAAAATTCCAATAGAAATCTCAAAGAGACATTATTTAACATAAAAAATTAATACATGAAAAAATTATTTTTGTTTTTAAAATTTTCTTTTAAATTTAATATAATATATTTTTTAAATTTTTATTAATAAATAAAAAAATTAAAATTTAAATTTTAAATTAAATAAATTAATCCATTTCAAATATTAAAAACAAATATTGAAACTTTATACTATTAAATAAATAATTAATAATTTTTAAATTAAAAAAATAAACCATTTAAAATATCAAAAATAAATATTAGAACTTTATGTTATTAAATAAATAATTTAAAAAGAAAAGTAAACTTATCAAAATACATAAACTTATCGGCTTATTTATTCGTTCTCTGCGAGTGTTCTACCACGTGTCCCTCTCCTGGTCTTTTCTAATTATCATGGCATCATTAGATCCCTCAGGGTACTCATTTCAAGAACTTATATACTTAAGTGGAACGCATTTAAAGTTTCTTACACGTAGTATGTTTCAACGTTGGCTTTGAACACTTTATTTTGATTGCTTAATAATAGAAGACTTTTTTAGATCACTTAATCAAAACTCAATAAAAATTTCCTCCACCTTTTTTTATATTTTCATACCAAGTAAACCATACGTTTCCTTAACCATGTCAACATAATAAATTTTAAGGGGTTGAGTTAAAAATCTCTTTTGAGAAAATAATTATGAGTGTTTATTTCAAAATACGGATTGCAAAGTTTAACAAGAGGAGGTGCAAGGCAGCTAGTCTAGTCCTTGCATAGGGCATTATGAAATCTATTAGACTACGTGACATCATAATTTAAAGAGTTAGATTTGAAATTTAGTTCAAGGGAGGAAGAGTTAGATGTCAAGTAGCAAATCCTCGATAAAATCTTCACATATAACAAAAACTGATGCAGGAGCATCTGGACACCTCAATCAAAGAAAATTAGAGAAAGAGGGGAAGTGGACAACCACATGGACAGCCAGGCCAATCTTGAACAAGATTCGGTTAATCAACTGATTTTAGTTAAAAGATCAGTTACAATTGAATGTATGTATAAAGAACTAAAAGATCTTGAGTGAATCAGGAAGACAGGAAGAGGGAAAAACCCTGTGTGTATGAGAGAGGGCAAGATGTAATTGCTGGGGAAAACTTGGTTAAGGCTAAAATGCCTTGAAGTTGTAATCTGAATTGTAAATAATGAAATGTGTCATGGTGAATTTATAACGAAAAATTCCTCTTTGTGCACTTGTGTCTTTGTGCGTTTTTGTTTGAATAGTTTTCGGTTTTTCTTTTTCGTTGAAAATGAAAAATATTAATGCCACCGAATAGGCATGTCGATGAGCATGATCTTGATTTTATTCTTTTTTGATGAGGCAGACTGTGAATGCGAGTGTCTGTGTCGAGGATGTTCAGGCCAGTATGTTATTCTTAGCCTGACATTCTAAGTGCGGGAAATCAGTTCAAGAAAGGAATGCAGATTCGGTTCCAGACAGGAACGACCGCTGAATAAATTTGTGGAGAAGAACTTCAAGAGAGAAGTCGCGCTGGGAAGAAGAATGAGGGCTGGCCGAGTTCTGGAGACTGATCAAGGGAAGGGCCCTGCGTGCAGGCTTTGATTGAAGCAGGAATTACTGTACTCAAGATCCCTGTAGTTGTTCATTGCTCTCTGTGGCAGTGATAGAATAATTCTGCAGCAAAGTTGACTTGGAAATAGATGTGTCCCATGCATCTTCTGAAACACCGAAACTTATAAAATCCACGAGTATTGGTTGCAGGTAAACTTTCTTATAGTTGGAGTAGCTGCTACGGGGGTGAGATTTTGAAGAAAGAGCGACAGCCAGAATCTGTAGCTGAAGCAACAACATTTTACATCGAAGTTTTTTTTTTTCATTGGGTTGGGTTGAAGCTTGGCAGGAAGGGCAGCCCTCACGTGGAATTTGCCCATGGATTTGCTGGGCAAAGAAAAGCTGTTCGACGCGATGTGAGACTGCGTTAAGAAAAAGAGGGCCGAGCGCATCAATTCCATGGAAACCATTTCCTTTATGTTGTGAATTATGCGCAGGCCGGTAAGATTGAGGAGATGAGGACGAGGTTCGATGTGCTGGAGCAGTATGGATGCTGGAAAGATTTCGATGTGCTGGAGCAGTATGGATGCTGGAAAGATTAAAGATTAGTTGGAAGCGTTCACGAGAAGGTGAGATGCAATTCAGAAAGGCTTCGTGGGCACATAACCCACAGGCCCCAAGATCGGATTTGAAAAAATTCTGAAAATGAAGAGACCCTGAATTTGTTTTCATCGAAGGGGTCAATTCGTTTTCATCAAAAACTCTAGTGACATATACTGTCCCACAACAACATAAGCCCCCTGCGCAACATCAAAATAACTAGCAAGCAAGAAGCACTATCGACATATATCATCCCACCAATAGCATAAGCCCCCTAAATAATCAAGAATCACGTAAGTAATACTCTATCTCGTATTATCTCAACAAGAAGTGACTTGCTCAACCTGAAAGCAGATGCTTCCTCTGATCTATAAGCATAGAGAAACATTCCATTTGAGGTATCCTTGATGAGTAAGCACTAGACCATGCCCACTTCCTGAAGTTTAACTCCACTATGGATATAATCTATGGACATCAAAGGCATGTGGGGCGTGTGGCTTGTGCCTCCCTAGCAGAATGGTTTCTATTCGATACAAGGGAAGGCTAGAGATAGAGAGCTTATGATCCTGCCTTCTTGGCTCAGCCGGCTATGTCTAGCATCAAAGCAAGAAGTTGTGGGTTCTTTCCCAGCCAGGGATTCAACAACTAGCCGACAGGTTCGACCAGCCTCGGTTCTTGGACTAGCCATGGTGTATTCTCCCAGCAAGCAGCAAGCAACTGTGTTTATCTAGCAAGTAAGCAAGATAAGTCTGTCAGCTCACTAGCATCTAACAACCTCACTAGCTCACCATCCAGCAATCAACAAGCCAAGGTTTTTTTCATCGACCAGCCCTAAACACCAAGTGGGGATTAACTCGACTCCTGAAATGAAAAAAGTGGGGGTTGGGTTCAGCGAACCAACAAAAGCAAGCAAGGGGATGTACAATGATCAAAGATTCATAAGTATGGAAATAACGATAGAGATAGATGCATTTATAATGGATTGTAGATTTCTGTGGTACAATTTTTTAGAATCTAAACTTGGATATTCCACCGTTTTCATTTTTGCTTTGTCGATGTTTCGAGTCTAGACCAAGACTCATCATCAGGACTTGTTTAACAAAGGAGAGATACAGTAGTGATAAATAAGGTTAGGTTGAGATCAAGTATGTGAGCCAACCAGCTCACATACTTGACATCTCAACCTAACCTTGTTTATCACTACTGTCTCTCTCCTTTGTAAAACAAGTCTTGATGATGAGTCTTGGTCTAGACTTAAAACATCGACACATCATAGACGCATTTATCAAAGTAATAATGTTCATACTCTGGCTCGAACGGTGTAATCACAAGCACCTTTATATGCATGGAGAGTCCGGATGGCCCCCTTCCAGCTCCACCTGCGGAAGACTTGAGGTAGAGCGTGCATGTGTTTCACGTGTACATCTACCTTTCTGAAATACATCACAACTTGCTTAACATGTTCGAAAACTTCCTTAATATTTTACAAAAAGGATGGAAAGCCATATGGATTTCTTGCTTAGTCCAAATAGAAGGATTTCGTAGAAGGAAGGGTTTGTGAAGATAGAAGGATGGATTTGTTTCTTTATGGAAGGGATTGGGAAGACAACGAGGATCCCGGATCAAGCGAGGGTTACTGCAGATAGAAGGAAGGTATAGCCATGATCCAAGGATGCAAGCATGCTAACGAGGGAGGGATTTAAAGGTTTTTCTAGACAAATAGCAAGTAGGGACGAAAGGGTTTCTATAGACATATTGATTTATTGCATCGATAGAGGGATGGCTCCTGCTGAAAGTATTGTTAGCATACTATAGGAATTGTTCTTAGTTTTAGTCATCTACCCAAGAAACAAGAACCAACCCAACTAAGACTATGTAGGAACCAGTACAATTAAGGCAAAGTTGCTAGAGCGGGAGGTGGGAATCTTTGATTATGAAACAGGAATTCCAACATTTCGGTTGCACCACCCAACCCACTTGGCTTGAGCTACCTATAAAGCTCTAGGTATTCTTTTGTCTTATTCTCCAGCTATTTTGTTCACTCATTTCTTATTCTGGGCTTTGCAGCAAAAAAAAAATGGCACCATATCCTCCACCATCAATAGCAAAGCATAGCTTCATGGAAAATAAGTACAGAAGCAAGGAGACCAGATTATAGGAAGTAGTAGAAGGCACAAACGTAGCGAATGGAGTAGCTTACATACTACAACCTTTCATACTACTACCTTAAGAACCGGGACCGAGTAACCCACCTATAAGTCTGAATCTATATGCTCTGTATCCCCAAATGGATCAACTATTGTATTGAATTGGAACTACTAGTGTTTAGGAAGCCTTTCCTCACTACCGTGGTAGTAAACTTCAAAAGGCACTTAATTCACCACTGGAATTGGATCTAAACCTGGGACCGGAATTAATCATCTCTTTCCTATTGTGGTTAGTGTCTGTGTAATGGTTCATGTTACTGTGATCCACAACAACATAAGCACTATGGGTTACTATGATGAGTCTGGTTCTCATCTTCCCGTGCTTACACGGGGCACTCTTGTTGGCCCTTACATCTGTAGACACCACAACAACATGCAACAATGTCAACGCTAGTTCAACTTCTATTCCGTAAACACCACAACAACATGCAAAGTTGAGTAGACACACAGTAGACACAACAACAACAAGTGGCAACTTCAAAGACTAATAAATGCCTAGGGAAAGCCCATCAGTCATAGCAATTCGCGCATAGACAATATCCATGAGGTAGTATTCCATACGGCTAGATTAATGTTAGCATTAATCAACAACTCTAAAAAATGAACGACACAAAGCCAAGATAATATATGCTTTTAGCCTCTCTACCTCAGAAAGAGGCCAAATAAGATAGTAAATCACTATTGACTTAAAAGCTTTGATTATCGTGATGAAGAGGTGCTAGCAAACAACTCAACTAATATTAACTACATCGTTTTCAATTAATATAGTCTCATGCCAATGCTAGATGGCAATGACTAATAAGGAGAATATATTCTTTGTCATTTTTACATAAGGAGGGATTAGATTAAAATCTAATTTTAACTACGGTAGTTAATTAATTTTTTTCTTATTATTAATTTTAATTATTTTAATAATAAAAAATAAGAATAAAGTGGGCAGGGGAACCATCATTGTAAAAGAATAAAAATTAATGGAATTTTAATTGATTGTAAAAGAATAAAAATTAAAAGAAGTTCAATTGATTGAAAATGGATAGTAATATGGAACATCTTAATTCTGGTTCTACCAAAGGTTGAGAGGGGTCACATATTTCAAAATGCAAACTTCTTTTTTTTGCTACAAAACATAAGTAAAGATCTGTATAATATTTATATTTATTCTCTCACACATATATTCTTATTTTGAATTTTATTAAAACTATAATAATACACATAATTACTTATTTTATAATTTTTATAATTCTTTTTTAAGTAATATGCATAAAATTTTGAGATAAATAATTTTTAATTTATTAGTAAATTTAAATATTTATATTTATAATTATGAATTATTATTTTGATTATATGATTAAAAAAACATTTTATAATTAATATTTGTATATGATTATAATATATTTTTTATTATATTGTACCACCATTATAGTTTTTTTAGTGAGATTGTATATTATGATTTTTCGAAAAAGATTATAAATTATAGTATAATAAAGAAAATTTAATTTGGTTTTACTATTTTTTAATATTTTAGTTATATTTTTGCTAATATGCTTTATTTTATAATATTTTTTCCCTTTCGAATAAACATTAAATTTTTATACTCAATCACTACGACATCTCTTATATTACATCAACATTTAAATATTTAAATTACAACCTCTCTTCTATGGAATAAATGTTTAAATATTTACAATTAGTTCCAGGTCTTCTACTTATTAAATTGTAAACTAAATCTAAAATTTATAAATCTACCAGTAATATCTTATATCACTTTAAACAAATTTATCGTAATATGTGTTCCCAATGAGTAGACTCCCAATAAAAAACATGGCATATCTTTATGCCCCTTCTGGTATGAATTATGTAATCTTCCCTTAGGAATATTTATTAAAAAGAAAATTATATGAATATTAATTAAAAGTTGAAACATCAAGGATATTCTAACTTCATTTTATTAAATAATCCATTACACCTTTTTGTGAAAAAAGAACCTGAACTTAAGTGCTATGAATTATTTGTCTGCACTTTCTTTTTATGGACGAGATTCAATGTTTACTAACAAACTTTTTTCTTTCACATTTTATAAATGCAACCTGAATTATTTTGGACGTGCCATGATGTTGCATGATATAAAATTATTTATATCAATTTCTTATAATGTTCACTAAGAGTTACATTAATGAGTGCACCCCTAAGATAAGGATTGAGATTCTTTCGAGAAATAAAGTATTTTCACTTTGCTTTACTCGTGTAAATGTACCTTCACGTATATTGGTCAAATGACCAGGAAATCTTAATTGCAAATGGTCAACCAAGTTGGATTAAACTGCACCCACCAACGAGACTGACTCAACGAACAGTTGGTTCTGGAAAGAACTATTTTTTCTAAGAACCATTAGGACCTATTGTAAACGGTGGTAATGATATAGCATGCACTATCATGTATCAGGGAATAAACCGTCAACTTCAACGATACTTGTTACCTATAATGGTATACCATTGGTTTCCAAGAGAATTATGGGAAAGAAATTGAGTGGTTGCAGTTTTATTATCAATAATTTGCTAAATTCGGTACTTTAGTTTTTCGGGATTTATTTTTAATTAGCTTTAAATTAGTAATAATTAATTTTAAAATTGATTAAAAGTGATTTAAGGAAAATATGAAGATAGAAGTTTATTTGTATTTTATTATTTTGATTTTTAAATTTTATATAATTTTAAGTTAGGTGTTATTTGGATGGTTATATAGAATTGTTATCATTTTTAATTTAGATTTAATTTTTTCTTATAATGTATTTTTTACTATAAATTAATTAAGACTGGTAAGGTATATGAAATTTTATTATTGCTAATGTTTTAAAGGCCAAATAATATTTTCAAATATTTTAAAAGCTGCTATAGTTTTTATTTAGATTGAATTCTTACTTATAATGTGTGTTTATTTTAGTTGGCAAGATATAAGCAATATCACTCTTACTTAAGTGTTTTAGCATGAAACAAGATGCTTCAAATATTTAAACTCAAGGGATTTGTTGAACATATTATCACTAATGATGTTGGGGATTTAGATAGCTCTATGCTAAAAATTTCCCAATTCAAATCCCTCTGAGTGAAATTATTGTACATCCACTATTTTACTATATCTTTGAAGAATATAGGGAAGAATTCATACAGAGAAATCAAATATAATAAAAATTGTAAACAAATATAATTATTCAACATTCTTATTTAGAAAAAGAATGATATAGTTTTCTATATGAGTTATGATAAGGAAAGAAGGGAGGTACATTTTACAACCTAATATGAATAAAATCTAATATGAAATAACTGTATAATATATATGCCTAAAGTTGAAGCGATAAATCATATCAACCATTATAATGTAATGTTAAAGAAAAAAATCATATATATATATAAGTTGTTGTCATGCGTTTAATTGCTCGAAAATCTAATTTAAAGGTTTTGATTTACCATGATCAAGTCATAATGGTAAAGGAAGTAGAAGTATTAATCTACCTAGGTTTCCTAAACTTATGCATATATATTGTTAGCCAATAACAAGTATCCTATACACCATTCACACAATAACAATCATCTTATACACCATTCACACAATGCAAGGAATCATTGGGAGGGTTTTCTCTACCAAGTCATCCATACTTGTAATTGTATGTACAAAATTAATGATTGTAATTTGACATATCTTATTAGGATGATTTTCTTTATTAGATACATGTTCTTGATATCCCTATGAAGCTAGTATTGAATATTGAAAATATTACACTAAGTATCATTTCTAAAATATACATAAGTATTTGGGGATTTCTCCAATAAAATATCCCATGGAAGTGTGCATGTGTGTGTAAGAAAGATAAAATTTAAGAAAAAAATCAACATAGATATATACATATGTCATTTTGAGTTGATATTGACTCATATATATCTAAAAATATGCAATTCAAAATTTTTATCCTTCTCAATGCTTAATAAGTTTGGATTTAAAATGAATATATTTCAGCATAAAAGAGTAAATTAAAATGTCTTTTATGCAAATTATATGCAAAATTTAATACTATTTTATAGTGATAAAAATAACTATAAATATATTAAAAAGTGAATTATATTATCTTATTATATATAATATGGTAACTAATATAAATTTGTATCAAAGTATTTTTTAAGTTAAAAAAAAAACAGAAAAATACATCAATGTACAACTAGTCAAGATTTACACATTGAGAAATTTGTCTATCAAGATTTCAAAGTGGGATTTGTCTCCAAAATCAATATTAAAAAAACAATTTCAATGATCTGATCGTATTTATTGATTTGGATATGGAACAAAGTATGGAGAATTTGTTTCATTATACCATTCCTTCATGATAATTTAAGGTTGTCCTTAGCTAAAGTAAATCTTCATGATCCATAATGTTCAAAAGAGATTTAGATACCTCCAAATTAATTCAATATAATAAGAAAGGAGGATGAATAATCTTATAATGGAATTATCTTTGTCCATACATAGGTGGGCCTTTAGATCATGACTTGCAAAAGAAGTAAGATGAAAAAGCTTTTAACATCATTTCATAGAAACTTAAATATTAATATTTTTTCGTAGAATTTGAAGCTAGACAATGAGATGATAGTCATAGATAAGAGAAAGTTCAAAGTAAACATACATCAAGAAGAGATAAAAGAAAAATCTTTCCCACAGGTAATATTTCAGTGTTGGAGGGAGTAGTCATATAAAGAAATCTAGAACGACGATACAAGAGCCATGGATTTAAACCCAAAACTTTATCCTCAAACAATAAACATTGGGACAAGGATAGACATATATATAAAAAAATTAGGTATAAAAACACCCAAATTCTATGCATTGACAAGAATCTAGTGAACAATATCTAACACAAATATAGAGGAAACAAAAATCATCAAGAGAAATAACATTGGGCATGTATAGATTTGTCTATCACCCTCATATTTGGATGAAAATAGACTAGACATTATGCCACATATCTAACAATGAATTAAAATCATGGCCTCAATACTTTCTATGCTTTCCACCTTGGAAATGTGTGAGGGTGTTTTGGGTATCATTGAGTTTATTGTTGTATCTTGATGGATGATATTACACATGAGGGACACACGGTATGATATGAATGAGTTACTTATCATTAAATTAACATAAGAGAATCATGGAATCACTTTGGTAATTTGAACACAGTTTTCCTAAATCACCCCCATTTTTAGTTTTAGATCTTTATTGGCTAACAAATCAAGTAGGTGATTATGAATTTATAGATCATGAAAGAAGAGAATGTATTGAAGTTTCTAAGTGTCAGAATGCACATTAGTTGGGGTTGAGGAAAGTCTATCATGGGTTGCACCTTTCACTAAATCACCCCCATTTTTAGTTTTAGATCTTTATTGGCTAACAAATCAAGTAGGTGATTATGAATTTATAGATCATGAAAGAAGATAATGTATTGAAGTTTCTAAGTGTCAAAATGCACATTAGTTGGGGTTGAGGAAAGTCTATCATGGGTTGCACCTTTCAAAATCATTGAGCTAAGGATTATGTCTGAATCTACCAAGGAAAATGGGCATTGTATAAGTTTTTCCACCACTAACGTTAATCACTATAGTACAAAGTAGGCTTCGGGTTGGTTGTTAGATATGTTCCTAAGCCCCAAGCATAAAATAGTTTCATTTTCCCTATGGGATTAGAGAGGACCCCATGCTCCTGCCATCCCTTAAAAAAATAATCTTTTTCATAATTAACATATGAAACAATTAACATTCTTGATCATAGCACATAAAGTACTAGAATGTGAGTATGCAAAGATGGAACTTGGTGCACAAACTTTAAAACGTTGGCGAGTGTGCGTGTGTGGTGAGTTAGTAAAAATGATGTAGAGATTTCACAACATTTCTCTTGGACCTTATTCACTGATGAGAAATTACTAGGGATGCTAATTATTAGACCTTCCTTTGATGGGAGATAACTAGGGATGCTAACTAGTAGACTTTACAGAGAATATTATTTGATATAAAAAGTTGAAAGATAGATATATTCACTTTTTCTTTTTCAAATCTGTCAAAAATTTAATTTAAAAGTTGTTAAAATTAATATTTCCCCTAATTAATAAAAAAAAAATATTAACCTTCAAATAAAAAATATTAACTAATTTAAAATAAAAATAAAAAATAATACATTATCTCATTAAATAAATAAGGTAAAACTAAATTCATCAAAATAATAAATTTATCTTATCATTACTTTATTTTTATTTAATTCAAATTATATTAAAATAGTATAAGATTAAAAATAAACCTATTAATTATTATAATAATCCTGACTTTTTATCTTAATTAAAAATTTACAATGTTTAATTCTTACTATTTACACTATTTACTATGACATATATAAATCTTTTAAGACTCTAATCTCAATCTTTTCCTCTAAGTCCTCGCACTTAATTGTCGAAATTCGTGCATTTGTACTTTTTGTGAGTAAATATTGAACGAAAAATTATATATAAATGTTTGAGCATATGCAAGTGGAAAACTTTGGAAAATACACAAGTGGAAGAACCACTACCATCTCATGATATAGCAATGAAATAAATAATTCATTCTGAGTAAATGTTAAACATAAAAATATATACAAATGTTTGAAAATATGAATGTGGAAAACTTTGAAATTATGCAAGTGGGAAAACCACTAGCATCTCATGATATAACGATAGAGTAACTTTATTTTATTAAATAATTTATTCTTCTTTGTCATTATAATCCACCAGTAATGTCATATGTCAAACATTTTTCTTCTTCCACGTTTCAAGAGATACATGTTGAGTTAGGGGAAACATCGATTATGCTACTTCATAAAAACCTGATTCTCTTAATTTTTTATTACTCAGAAAGATTCCATGTCTCAGATGGTTTTTTCTTCTTGAATCCGACGTGAATGCAAGCTCTTCCCCACGATAATCTTCAGTTTAATGTATAAAAATGACGAATAAACCGAATATATAATTTCTACGACAACAAACCTCCAGTGTAAAGTATCAGTAAAACATTGTCAACTTCCTCTACCATCACGTAACAACTTGCAAATAAAATATTCGTGGACGACAACTTCAAATGCTGGGAGAAGGGGAGGAATCTTCGGTCTCCCATCGACTAAATCAGTCACAACAGAAAAGAAACAAACGATACGTTTCACTGGACTGCAGTTTCTGACAGATACAGTGAACCCTGAACTGCGCTCGATCACGTAACAGTGCAACTAGTAGCATACTTCGTTAAAATTTTAGGTTCAATTTCAACGTTTTGGTCCACTTTCAATGGTTTCTTTTATAGTTTTTGAGACCAAGAGAGTTGCATTAAAATTTTCAATTCACAAAATTTAAGAGCTTTTCAAATGATTCATGTTATGTTTTATCCTCTCTCATTTTCCTATAGAAAACGGAAAAAATGAAGTGTATATAATTTGTGAGTGAGATGATGATGATGGTGATGGTGATGGTAATGATGGTGGTGGTGGTGGTGAATGTCTGAGACCAAATTGGTCTTGTGGACCTATAATTTTTTTAGTTTTTAATTATCTGGTTTCTCGTCATTCTTGGTGAGATTGATGTTGTAGCTTTCTTTTTTTTCTCTAGGGTCTTCCAACTTACTGTATTTTGCATCTCCTTCATCTCCTCTGGTTCTTGGGATATTGGTGTCTTAGCTTCACAATCTATTGTGTTCATCCTCTTGAAAATAGATAGAGAAGAAGTTTGGTCTAAGAGATTTGTTTTGCTATTAAATGAAGATTTATTTTGTGCTGTATCTGAATCCTCATAACTGTGAATGCTTGAGGGGATGTCGAGTTCACATTTTTATTGTTGGGCGGGGCTTTCTCCCTTCTTGTCTTGAGAGTTGTTTATTTCTTGTGATTCAAAGTTTTCTCTAGAGTATTCTTATTTGATGACAATGTAGTGTTCTTTTTGTATTCCTTCCCACCATGTAGATTTGTGGTGGTTTTTTCTAGCAAAATTTTTCTTGCAGCCTTTTGGCCAATTTTTCGCTAGATGGCCCATGTCAAAGCAAAATCGACATCTGAAGAGGACACTTTCATAATCGAGTTTTTGGTTCCACACATAGTCTTTACTTGTTCGGTTTATTTCAGCTGGGAATCCGACATTGAAGTCCATTTCCATACAGATGCGTGCATAGGTGGTTCTGGCATATTCCTCTATTTCTATGCACCTGTTGTAAAATTCCCCAATTGCATTTCCAATGGCTTTTAGCGAGGAGAGATCCACAGATGCAAGGATAGGTTTCGCAATCTCACACAAACTGGTGTTGAGGTTATGACTCTTGTTGAGGGATCGAATGATGGGTTCCCATGGCTTCATGAATAGGCTTGAGTTTTCCCAAAACCAAGGGCCGGAATCTAGAATACATTGTCTGCTTTCAGGATTTTCAAAACCTACTATAAAGAAACCCCTAGCACAGGGGTAGATATTAATTTCTTCAGAAATGACAAGCTTCCATACCTGGGAGATCCAATTGTGGATAGGTATCAACCACAGCCAAAAGCAATTGAAACAACAGATTAAGGCACTTTCATAAAACTTCAAACCCTCATCAAGTGAGGCCTAGACCACCTGGACAATGGGAGATGGGGCTTCACTGACGAAATGAGCAAGAGCTTTCCCTCAAAAAGCGGAGGGAACTAAGCCAACAACTATTTTCACAAAGCTGGGAGCCATATTTCCCTGTGGACAGCCGAGACCCAGCCGCTGAGAAATAAGGTACAAGATTAAATCTAGATGTAGCCACCGAGGATTAGATCTAGAACCCGGTCGCAAAGAAGATTAGATCTGGATCTAAATCTAGCCACAGAAGATTAGATCTAGAACCTAGCAGGAAAAAATAAATCACCGACTTCCGCTTCATGAACCACTTGATCCACATAAAAGAAAACTGCTCATAGATCTAGATCTATTTTTGCAGATTATAAAAAATATAAAGGGTAACGCAGATCTGGGAACCGTAGATCTATTTTTGCAGATTATAAAAAATATAAAAGGTAACGCAGATCTGGGAACCGTCGCCGCAGATGGAAGAAATCGTATGCCGATGTTTGTTAAAGTAACGAAGCCATAGAGATAATATGCCGGAAGAACGGAACTGTGGAGATAAAGAAAAATATGATGACACTTTGGATCAATAGCCGCAGACGGAAGACGAGCTAACATTAATCTGTTTCATTAAAGTAACGCATCCGCAGAGATAATATGCTGGAATCACTCCTACATTAATCCGCTTTGTATAGTCATATTTGTTCAAAATTTCAAATAAATTTTCACACAACTTCATAGATTTTTATAATGTGTGAACCTAACGTTTGAACAGGAATATTTGTCGAGAGATTCAAATAAAAGTAAAAAGCATTCTGGATCATTTTTTACATGACTTCATACAATATAGGGAGTCAACATATTTTTAAACTGTTTTTAAAATAAAATTTTAATATTAAAAATTTAAAAATTAATAATTTTGTCTTAAAATTTTTAATAAATTAGTAAACATAGTTATGATGATGATGGTGTGGTTAATGTTCACAGAGACAAAACTATTGGTCTATTGGATCTAAAGAAACAAATTATTTATTTTGAATTTAAGATTTATTTATATGCTCAAAAAGCTTGGAGAAGAAGCCTCCCAAACTCACTATAAATACTAAAAATAATTTAATTCTAATAATTATATATATAATTTAAATATTTTATTCTTTAATTTGAACTTCATAATAATTTTAGATTTAAATTTGAAGTTATTACCATATATAATATATGAGTTAGATATATTAATGTGTAAAATTTAAGTTTGGGTGAGAAACAACGATTATTTTTCATAGTCATACAAAATAAATATAATTAGTTAATAATATGAAAAATATAAATAAATTTTAATTTACTTAGATAAATATAAATAGACTTAATAATTTTCTATTTTATTTTAAGAAATAAATAATAACATATTAAACATTATTTTAAAAATTTTATATCATAATTTTAAAAATAATTATATAATGATATTTTTTAGCTTTTCTTGACTAAGTATTAAATATAAATTTTTATATGCATTTATTTTTATTTATTTTGTATTTATACATTATTTTAAAAAACTATTTCTATATTTTTAAACCAATCTCCTTTCAAATGGAAAAATAGATAATGATATGTAATTTCATGCATTGGTTAGTAAATTAAAAAGTCTAAGTAAACCATATAAGCATATTATTTTAAAAAACTATTACAACATGATGATGATGGTCATGGTGGTGGAGTATAAGTAAATCATATAAACATATTATTTTAAAAT
Organism: Pinus taeda; assembly: GCA_000404065.3. Lineage (NCBI taxonomy): Eukaryota > Viridiplantae > Streptophyta > Pinopsida > Pinales > Pinaceae > Pinus > Pinus taeda. Next base: position 92,712 of record APFE030854407.1, on the reverse strand, counting down.
ACTATTACAACATGATGATGGTGGTGGTGGTGGTGGTTAACGTCCACTGAGACCAAATTAGTCTATCGGACCTATAATTTTCTTAGTTTTTAATTGTTTGGTTCCCCGTCTTTCTTGGCAAGATTGATGTTGTAGCTTTCTTTTTTTCCTCTACGGTTTTCCAACTTCCTTTATCTTACATCTCATTTATCTCTTTTTTTTCTTGGGACATTGGTGTCTTAGCTTCACAATCTATTGTGTTCATCCTTTTGAAGATAGTGAGAGAAGAAGTTTGGTCTAGGAGATCTGTTTTTATGTTAAATGAAGATTTATTTTGTGCGATATTCGAATCCTCATAATTGTTGATGCTTGAGAGAACAAGGCTTTCTCCATGCTTGCCTTGACAGTTCTTGCTTTCTTGCTCGATTTCTTATGATTCAAAGTTTTCTCTAAAGTATTCTTCTTTGATGATAGTGTAGTGTTCTTTTTGCTCCTTTCCACCATGTAGATCTGTGATGGTTTTTTCTAGCAGAATGTTTTTGGGAGGCTTTTGGGCAATTTTTGGCTAGATGGCCTATCTGAAAGCAAGATCGGCATCTTAAGAGGACACTTTCATAATCGAGTTTCTGGTTCCACACATAGTCTTTACTTGTTAGATTTTTTTTATCTGGGAATCTGGCGCTGAAGTCCATTTCAAGATAGATGTGTGCATAGGTGGTTTTGGCATATTCCTCTATTTCTGGACACCTGTAGTAAAATTCTCCAATTGAATTTCCAATGGATTTTAGCGAGGAGAGATTCTAGAGATGGAAGGGGAGGCTTGACAATCTCACCCAAACTTGTGCTGAGGTTATGACCGCCATTGAGGGGTCGAATGATGGGTTCCATGGCTTCATAAATTGGTCCGAGTTTTCCCAAAACTAAGGACTGGAATCTAGAATACATTGTTTGCTTTCATGGTTTTCAAAATCTACTATAAAGAAACCCCTAGCACAAGGGTAGATATTAATTTCATTAGAAATGATAGGCTTCCATGCCTCTGAGGTCCAATTGTGGAGAGCTATCAGCTGCGGCCAAAAACACTTTTGGAAAACTTCAAAGCCTTATCGAGTGAGGCTTGGACCACCTGGGCAGTGGGAGCTGGGGCTTCACTGATGGTATGGGTAGGAGCTTGCCATCCAGAAATGGATGGAACTGAGCTAGCAGTTATTTTCACAAAGCTGGGAGACATATTTTCCTGTAGAAATAAGGCACAATATTAGATCCAGATCTAGCCACAGAAAATAAGATCTAGAACCCAACCGTAGAGAATAAGGTAGAATATTAGATCTAGATATAGATCTAGCCATAGAAGATTAGATTTAGAACCTAGCCAAAATTTAAAGTAACTTCAAACCTTACTAACTTTATTAACCCATTAACCTTATGCATGGATGGCGTATCATTGACGTTACGCTTCCAAGATCACGACATCATACAAATTACCCTCCAAAGAACTTGCGGTTGTGGTTGAGGAAAGAAAATATGACAACAAAAGATTGTTTATGACTAAGTTGCCGCATAGATATATTGAGCCGCACAGATAAAATATTTAAAAAGGGAATTTTTAAATAGTTAAAAAAAAAGAACTTTTGAAATAGTTATAAAAGGAATTTTTGTAATAGTTAAAAAAAAAGTTATAATACAAGTGAAAATCTCATAATAAAATAAACTTAACTATTATAAAATAATTTAGCATATTATTAAAAAATTAAATGTGATATAGATTTTAATTTTACTTTTAATTGTAATTTTAATTTTAATTTTAATTTTAATTTGATTATGCCTATTGTATGTAAAATAGGTAGTGTATATATATAGTTTTAGTGAATGGGTGTATTGTTTATGTATTATTTATATTATCGTTACTTGTTTGAAATTTTATAAGTATCTCATTTTCTTCATTCTAAATGTGAATTAGGGATTATGTATCGTTCTTTTAGTATTCAATTTCTCGGTGACATGTGTCTTTTTAAAAGAAATAATTATTAAAGATTGATATTCAATAATTGTAGTGGTTATTAATATTATAAGTTAATATGAAGGAGAATGCCATAGATTGAAAATTTTTTATGAACATTATCTATCTAATTGTTCCAAATATTTGATATATTTTTGTTAAAATTACAAATTTAGGTTGTCTAATTTTCATAGTGTGAGTGTTATAGGGTTATTTTCATGGCTTTAAAGTTGATTTAATAGTTAGAAACACATTCTAAAATCTTTTAGATGTCTATAGAAAAAAAAATTGTATTTTCACTTAGGAATGTGAGATAAATAATTCTTATACTTTTTAATAATACTACAACCTAGCACTTGAATAAATTATTTGAATGTCCATATTAGCTAATATATAAGAAGAAAGTTAAAAATAAACAAATGTAAAACATTATAAAATATTCCAAGTCCAAAGAGAAATAGTAATTGAAAATATAAAAAAAACAAATTACTTATTTTGTAATAGGAAAATGCATAATTCATTCAAATTATAATATGAAATTGATATTTGACATTTACAAATATTATTAATAATAAAAAAATTCAATGTAGGCCACAAATAAAAATATTAAAATCCCTACTTTGAGAAAAAGTCCAATGTAATATATGATCATAGATTAGGTGAAATCAAGACCTTCTTGGGAATTAGCCCAAGCAAGAAGATTCCATTCAAGTTCAATATGTTTTTGAATAAAAACCTAACCCACTTGAGGGACAATAAAATACTTAGGCTTCCATTTAAATCCTAATAATTACACGAAAGATGATTGGGCCTATTTAATTGCAAATAGTGAATGAGGATTCAGGATCTAGTATACTCGACGACTCTCATGGGAAGAGAGGCATTGTTTGTGCAAGGAAGTTATTGTAGCCATCACAATATACTTGGTATCACTAGCCTAGAATTCAAAATGGATCTTAAACAAGAGAAAGAGAATCTCCTTAGATACTTATGGGCTAGGAAAAAAGATTGTATACCCTTCTCCCTAACTACTAGGCCATCCATATCCAATTCAAAAGCATTATGGGGTTGGCGATTAAAGAAACTATCTTGGTTCTCCATGGAATTGGTAGCTAAAGGAGTTTGGAAGTTGGTTAAATGGCAAGGCCTTTGGGCATTGGTAATGGAATCTAAATACATCAATCCATTCTCCCTAATGAAAAGGATCAAATCCCCTACAAAGGCTGAAAATAATGGCTTTATAGTATGGAGGCTCATTATAAATGCAACAAATTTTATTCTAAAAGGGCTCAAGTGGTGTGTTGGAGATAGTTCACAAATCATTATCAGAAAGGACCCACCGATTGGTATAAAAAATGAATGTTTAGTATATAAGATTGTCATTAGATGCTAAATGAGAAATCACTTTCTGCGTATTTCAAATCTTTGGACGATCCAACCTCAATTGTGTATTTGGTATCATATATTAGAATTGCAAGGTTTATAGGTTGAAGAATGAGAGTGACCACAACCTTGCCTGAGCCTCATATCTCTCTCTCCGCTTGGGGATGAACTAATATACAATAAGTAGCTCCACATGGTTCATACATGCCAAATTTTGGATACTTGTATTGTGTTCTGTACTACATCGATTCTCCACCTACTCGGTGGGAAAAATACCTATGGAAATTCAAATACCACCTAAAAGCAAAGTTGTTTGTGTGGTTACTATTTACGAAAAAAAAGCCCCATCTTGGGACATATTGTAGAGGAGGTATTTTCAATGACTTGCTAGACAATCACTTTGTCTCTCAAAGGCTACGTCCATTCATCACTTGTTTATACATCGTCCTTTTACTAGAAGAGCCTAGTCTCGTATAAAAAATATGATTCGTATTTGTTAGGATTGGGAGTGTCCCTTAGTACAAGTGGATAAATTGGCTTTGTCATAAACCAAAAGACTCCATAAAGGCCCTCCCACTCATGGCTTTTTGGTGTTTGATTGGAAAGAAATGGAGCAATCATTGAGGACAAGGGTTAATTTTTCTTAATAGTGGCTTCGAAAATTTTCAACACTACAAATTCACTTCATGTACACTCATAAAATAGCCTACTCATAATAGATAACACATGAAAAATGATAAGCCATAGGCCATATTTTGATGGGGATGCACAAATTTCCCCTCTCATGGGAGGTGGTAGTGGAAGACTATACATCTCCAATACACAATGCTTCTTTTTTTCATGTCGTAATTGAAACTCCACAAATAATTACGCAAATAGTTTTTCTCTAAAGTTCCTATCACAACATGTTTAACATATGCATATTTTTTAGGCCTATGTCTACAAAAATTCCATAAAAATTCATTTGAAGAACAACATATTTCTTTCCCTATATCAAAACATTTCTTTCAAATTGAGAAACTTTACTTATATATCTATTTCGCATGTGTATAGGGAACAAAACTAGAAATTTGATGACATTCAAATGGAGGATTGGTGTTGGCTTAATGTCAATGACATATCCATGAGGTCAATGAAGTTTTGTACCAATTTCTCTTGTTATTCACCTTGACATGTCTGAATACACTTATCAACATGTTAGATTTTTTGGATACCATTGCTACATTTTCTTCATAGGAACTACTAGTTCTGGAATATGTTTACGGATTTTACATGGATACATTATATAGACACATCCCTTCAAAGTGAAGCAAAAATTTTATTGTAGATTCAGGATACGTGAACTACTAGCTTTGGAATATGTTTATGGATTTTACATGGATACATCATATGAACACATCCCTTCAAAGTGAAGCAACAATTTTAATGCATATTCAGGATATAGGAATATATGGATACTTCAAGGAAATCATGTGACTCAATTTTTCCTCTTTTATTTTATGTTCCATTCAAAGTTGGCTATGGGAACTATCTATTTTAGCACTGATGGGACAACTTTCTATCTACTGGACAAAATTTATGGGGGCTATAATCCCATAGAATGCTACAAGCATTAGGAATATTATTTTATTTCAAATTTGAAATGAAATACAACCTCTTTTTCCTTGGATATATATATATATATATATATATAATATATATATAAATATATATATTATATATATTAATATATATATATATATATATATATATATTACCGTTAAAATATTTCTAGAAGTTTTACTATTCTACATTTTAGTCTTTTTTGAGGTATACGTTTAGGTCAATTCATGTGAAATCTAGTAAACATTTTGATGGAATTACAAGTTTAAGTTGTATATTCTACCCAATCCAAGTATCCAATGGAATTTTCAAGGTATTGAATCTATTTATGCATTTTAAAATATAACTTAAATAATAAAAAATTGAGATGTATAGTATTAATCAATCTTACCAAAAATTTATGGGGCGTTAAGAATTTCTTGAGGTGCAAATTTTTTTCAAATATTGCAGTTCAAAAGAAGTTTACTTTTTAAGATATTTGATCCCTTGGACACTTACCACATATGTGGTTAAGATCGATATACACTCACAATTATAATAAAGAGAACAAGATCCATGAGGTGGCAATGTCATTACTTTTGCTTTTTTGTATAGATATATTTTATGTATGCGAGCTACATGTAGAAAATACACTAGACATGAGAGTGACATTGCCACCATGTGGCTCTTATATCAAAAAATGTAAAATACGATTATAAAAAAAATGTGCAGTAAAATTATAAGGATTAAAATAATATCTAAGAAAAAAGAAACTTAGGAAGTCAAATTTATTACATGTAACATTATCACTGAGAATTAATTGTAAGGGCCAGAGTTTTTATGTTTAATTATGAGTATCTAAATCATTTTGATTTAGGACTCCCTAAAAACCATCCATTATATATTGACAATGAAGATTCAAGTTGGTAGCCTCATGTGTTGTCTAAAATTTGTCATTCTTAATTTCATCGACTTCGAATTACCAATCAAACTATTTTAGTGACATTTCTACCACATAGATATTGTTTTTGAAAACAAACTAGAATTTAATTATTTTGAAAAATAAAATTGAAAATACAAATTAATAAATTATTAAAAAAAATTATTTTGAATTATTTACTTCCTCCATTTTGTTAATGTCTTTCATTGAAAATATATTCATAATAACTTGTTAAAATCCTATATTTGTACTTAAAAATCTATTAAAAAAAAACAAAAATATAAAACTACAATTGATTTAAAATATATTTTTCATTAAAAATATATTCATAGTAACTTGTTAAAATGTTGGTAGGTTAATTCTCTAATGTTTCTCTGGGCTATGAGCAGGGGGACCTGAACTAGGGTTTTGTGTTAGGGTTTTGTCACTGGTTACCATGGCGGGGTGTGAAGGAGGGAGTTCAACTCCCTCCTACAGTCAAGTGGTAGCAGACAAAAGCAAGGGAACTAGACCACATAGCTTCAAGAAACAAACGAAGGTGGAAATAGAGGCTACGAATACAGAAAAAGCAGAAAATATCAAACCTCATGGACAGGAAGAGAATCTTGAGGAATCTAGTAAGGAGAAGAGGACAGAGGTTAGTAGTTAGAAATTTGCTCCTATGAGTAAAATAGGGGTCTCCAAACCCAAGTAAACCACTATTCCTCATGTCGTTTTAAGTGACCCAGCATTACAGGTGCACAGAGATCACATGGTGGAATATGCGGTTATATGCAAATTTATGGGGATTTGGCTGACGAAGAAGGCCCTACTAGCATGGATAAGGAACTATTGGAAGCAAAAGGGGGGAAATAAACATTCACCTTCGGTCCAAGGGCTTATTTATAGTGGTGTTCATAAGCTTAGATGATAAAGACAGAGTGTTTAAGGGAGGACCCTATTTTTACGCTTCCGGAGGCCTTTACATGTGACCATGGGTGATGAACTTTGTCCCAGAATGAGAACTTTTTACATTGGTACCGGTATGGATAAGACTCTACTCCCTTCCTTTAGATTATTAGCTACCAGAGTTTCTAAAGGCTATTGGCAACAAGCTAGGGCATTTTATAAAGATCTCTAATGCTACTCTAAGGTGAAAATACACTTCCTTCACCTCGATATGTGTGTAAATGGAGTTATTTGGAGCACTTCCGGATGTAATCATTTTAGAGGTGTATGATGAGGAATGGGTGTAGGTGGTAGACTATGAACACGTCCCATTTAGATGCCATAAGTGCCATGAACACGGGCACCTATATAGGGACTGCCCATTGAATAAGGTGGAGAACAAGACGAAAGACACTACAGGCAAATATTGCAAGGGTTTTACTAAGGTGGGGGGTAAAGGGAAAGGAGGCAAGTGGTATCAAAAGAAATCTAATGAAGATGAACAACAAAACCCCAATAGTTTCGAGATATTAGAAGAAGAAGTTGGAAACAAAGGGACAAACCAGGAATCAGAGAATATTCCCACTGAGAAGGAAAGGGATGCCAATACGGAGGATATACGAGAGAAAAACAAACAAAAGCATAATATGAAGAGCATGATGGAGCTTAGTAGGGACAATGAGATGACCCAGAGTGAGATTGGAACAAAAGACCATGAACTGCGGGATATTATAGAGAGGGAGAATTTAGATCTAGAAACGTTTTTGGAGCAGGGAATCACTAAAGGGGTAGACTCTCTGTGAGCAGAGGAGCTCAACAGAGTAAAATAGATCTTCCTCTCGAGATCACAAAGGAAGGGCCCTCAAGTCAAAAGAAACCATGACAGCTAGGAGAATAGAGGGGTGAAAATGATGGAGGATACAATGATGTATACTTCCAAGAACCCGGGTAGGAAAAGAGGAAGAAAAAACAGAATGAGTTGCTAACAGAATGTGGGAAACTTATGATCAACTTAGGTAAGATGAGGGATCATACCAGTTACTCCTTTACAAACCTTTCTTAATGAAGCTAACCACCTATAACATTATTGGTCTAGGAAGCAAAAGGAAACAAAGAAAACTTAGTTGTAGAATAAAAGAAGAAAAACTAGATATGGTTTTTATTCAGGGAACAAAATGTTCTATGGATAACATCAGAGAGATACACAACAAATGGTTAATAAAGTATGAGTATCTAGAGGTTAAAGTTGAAAACTCGATGGGTGAGATTCTTATGTTATGGGATCCCCAAAAACTTGGAATCCTAGATGCTAAAGCTTCTAGGAACAATCTATCACTAGTGATTCAACCTTTGGGTGATAAGGAAATCTACATGATCACTAACGTCTATGGTCCTCAAAAACTAGAAGACAAACTTAAGCTTCTCATCTCCCTTGAGGAGCTAAGAGAGAGATATCTTCATATGCCTTGGATTCTGGCAGGGGATTTCAATATAATCAAATCTCCTACAGCGAAAAAGGCGGTACTAGAAAACTAGGTAGATACTACATTGCCTTCTTGAGCTTCATCAATAACATGAGGCCAGTGGACACTGAAACAGTAAATGATACTTTTACTTGGAACAATAAGAGGGGAGGGGCTTGTCAAGTTGCCTCTAAACTAGATAGATTCATAATCTCAGAGGACCTCCTTCTCACAGGCCTTGATATGTCAGCTTTAATCCTTCCCTTCGGAGGCTCGAACCACTAGCCTGTCCAACTTGAAGCTACTTGTTTGGGAACACCGAGGAACAAACCTTTTAGGTTTGAAAATGTTTAGCTCTCTCAACCTGACTTCACAAGAAATATTGACAAATGGTGGAAGGAATATATGCTCGTTCAAGGCACTAAAACGTTCATGTTACAGCAGAGACTTAAACACATCAAATCTAGGATTAAATATTTGAATGAAAAAGAGTTTGGTAATATTTTTAAAGCCAAAAAAGAAGTTGAGGAGAAAATTTAGGAGATTAATCAGATCATCATTACATAAGGTTTTACTAAGGAAATAAAAATTGAGGCTGACTCTCTTCAGAATGAATAGGAAAATCGGTGCATGCAAGAGGATAATTTTTGGAGACAGAAATCGAGAGTGCAGTAGATTAGAGAAGGAGAAAGAAACATGAATTTTTTTCATAGATCAACCTTGGATCACAGATCACATAAAAGAATTTCAAAACTTAAATATTCTCAAGGGAAAGAGCTCATATGTCACAAGGAAATGGAATCTGTCCTAGTTCAACACTTCCTTAGCATTGCAGAGGAGCCTCTCATCGACAGATATCGGTTCATAAAAAATTTCACAAAGTTCATTCCTAATCTTGTAACCAAGGAAGACAACCACAATCTTAACATGCAAGTTTCTAAAGAGGAGTTCAGTGAATTTATCAATGAGATGGAAAATGGGAATGTTCCTTGCCCTGATGGTTTCAATGTGGACTTCTTGAAAGCCTCCTGGAAAATAGTCAAACAAGATATCCTTGATGTTGTAGAGGACTCTAGAAGATCCAAAATTTCCTTGAAGGCTCTTAATGCCTCTTTCATAGCTTTGACTCCAAAGTAGGAAAAAGATAGGACACTGGATAGATTCAGACCCATAGCCTTAATGTAATGTGGTGTACAAAATTATTTCCAAAGTGATCACCAACAAACTCAAGCGCCTTCTTCCTAATCTTGTCTTAGAGAAGAAAACTAGATATGTGGAAGGAAGATAGATTCTCAATAACATTATACAAGCTCACAAGGTGGTACAAACTCTTAAGAGTAATAAGCAAGATGGAATGATCATGCAGCTGGACCTAGCGAAAGCTTATGATAAACTAAGTTGGTCTTAGATCAAGGTAGTGCTAAGAGCTTATGGCATTGACCACAACTGGATAAGATGGCTATGGCCTGTGTATCCATGGCTAGCTTCTCCATTCTTCTTAACGGCTCTCCCTCTAGAACCTTTATGCCTTCTAGGGGACTTAGACAAGGGGATCCGCTCTCCCCCTTCCTCTTTGTTCTCATGATGGAGGGGCTAGGTAAAGTGATCAAAAGGGAAAATGCTAAAGGAAGAATCTAGGGTCAGAAACTTACCCAGGATGGTGATGCTTCTATTCATCAATAATTTATGGATGACACCATGCTACAGGGCATTCCCATGGTGAAGGAAGCCAGAGCTTTCAAAAAAATCCTAAAAGACTTTGCTTTGGCCACTAGTACAAAGGCAAGCCTTCAAAAATCAAGGGTTTTCTTTTTGTACATTGACATTTTTATTCAGAGGAACCTCACCAGAATTCTTGGGGTTCAAAGGGATCAGTTACCTTCCAAGTACCTTGGAATGCCTCTTATGGACAAACCTCTAAGAAAGGGAGTGTGGGAGCAGGTAACTAATAAACTTCAAGACAAAGTCAGGAAATGGGCCTACAAATCTTTGAATTTGGTGGGGCATCTTGTGCTTACAAAGGATGTCCTGTAGGCTATTCCCATTTTCATGTTTTCATCTCTTCCTGCTCCTAAAGGAGTTATGCAACAAATTAAGAGTATTTAACGAGATTTTCTTTGGGGCAAAGGGGAAGAGAAAAAGAAGTGGGCTTTGATGGCTTGGGACAAGCTCTATAAACCTAAGGCCCATGGCAGTTTAGGGCTTCATGACCCTGAAACCCTCAGCAAAGTTTCAAGAGCCAAAATTTGGTGGAGGTGGCTCAAGGAATCGGCTACCCCATGGGGGAAGCTTTGGCAACAGAAATATGCAAATAATTGGTAGGAGAGGGATCATATTCAAATGTCTGGGTTCATCAAAGGCTCCCATATTTGGAGCCTCGCTTGGGAGAATAGAGCCATTGTCTAGTAGCATAGTCTCTGGGAGATCTGAGCTGGGAATCTTGCTCAGTTTTGGGAGGATAACTAGCAGCAAGAACCAAATTTGTTTAGAGAAGAACTAATCGCTCTCAAAAATGACATTGACAACAAAGGTTTACTTATGGTAAGTGACTTCTAGGATCAGGTAAGGGACAATGATAAATGGAGAATGTGGAAGGATCTTGGTTATAGTGAAGAGAGTCCTTTGAAGGCCTAGGTGGATTCCCTAGCTCTTGACCTAAAGCAAAGGAAGATTTTGGTGTCATCCTCATCTGACCAACTGAGATGGGGTCAAAACACCAATGACACCTTTAACCTAAAAGAAGCTAAACACATAGCCCTAGGTTTTGATTATCCAAACCTTGATCAGGTGTGCAATGACCTTTGGCAAAAAATGCAATGGATGAAAATCAAGTTGTTTATGTGGTTGGTTCACCAAAAGAAAATTCTCACATGGGAGAATCTTCTCCAACAGGGTTTTTTTGGCCCATCCAAATGCCATCTATGTGGCTTACAAGAGGAGATGATGGAACATTTACTAAACCTCTACCCCTTCACCTCAACCTTATGGGATTGGGTGGCCTCAGTCTTTAGGCAAACTAACAGGGATAGACTCAGCATCACCAACACTTTGAATAATTGGAGGAAAGACTTATAAATTAATGAAATCATTAACAAGGCTTGGACTCTGGTTCTAGAATTTATTAATTAGGATGTCTTGAAAGAATGCAATGGTAGGATTTTCAAGAACAAAACAAGCTCAACCAAAAACATCATTGCCTAAATTTTACGACAGCTCAAAGATAAAGTAGGAGCCTTAATGTGGAAAATTCTTGGGGACCCTCCATCAGCACAGGATGCTAGCATACTGCTGCAGTTGGGTCTCCATTCTCTAGCTCCCCAAGGCACTAACAAGGGTGTTAGAAAAACAAATGCTGGTAAAGATATCTGGAAGCCTCCTCCTCATGGTTTTTTGAAAATCAATATAGACTGGGCTTCTAAAGGTAACCCAAGGATGACTAGATTTGGCGGTGTCCCAGGAGATGAGTAGGGGCGCATAAAGGATATCTTTCACAATCATTTGGGGAATTCCAATAATAACATGGCGGAGCTCATGACCTTAGAGCAATGCCTAGAAATCCTGGTGGAGTCAAATTTAAATAATGCCATCATTGAAGCTAACTCTGAATGAGTCATTAATGCGGCCAAGAAAATGTGTAATGGAACGGAACCTAGAAAAGTGTTAAAAACATTGGAGGCTATCGCAGGTCTTTTAGCATATTTATTCCCACTTGCGAACCCTAAGAACCATCAGCTTCATTCATGTGCGAAGAAAATCCAATATGATAACTGATCATCTAGCGAATGAAGGAGTGCTACATAAGGAAAGATATATTCGACATAATTCAGATTCTATACTCTCTGGTAAACTGTGGGATGATTGTCAACATCAGGCTGCCAAAGATATGGAGAACTTCTAGACCATTAACAATGAGCAGGAGGAAGACCAGTGGAAGGAGGAGAGAGTGGAAGCCCTTGAGCCATAGTAACTTCTAACTGTAAAAACTAAAATGAAGAGAAGAGTGAAGAAGTGAAGTGTTGATGCATAGTAACCATTGGATCTAGAAGATCAACAAATGAGATTTGTTCAGGATGGGCGGTGAAGATTAAGTCGCATAAGGTGGAGCTTAAAAATGAATGACAGAGTTTCAACCTAAGTACCAGTGGATGCTGAATGGCGAGAATTGATCTAGACTATCGGATCGACTCGGTGGATCAACAGTGATTAGTGGACTAGCAAGAGTAGGAGAGAGAAGAAGTCCTTGAGCTTGGTTGAAATGGCACAGTATATCCTAACAGTCGATCTGACAATCAATGCTTACGACATAGTCAACTACGGGGGTTGAGAGATAGTTAACCCATCTACCTGATGAAGTTTCGTAGACCGTAATATTTAATGGCCTTCATCATCCAATGGATATCAAGCCAGAAAGGTATTGAACGTTAACCTCAAGGTCAGACCCAAACATTTATAGATTAAAGTGGTTTAATCATTATTGGCTTCGTAAGGATGTTAAGTATTGTGTATGTGTCCTGAAGCAATGTCATTGTAGACCATAGGATCAAATGGGTTTTGATCGACGATGATGGATCCCCGAGCAACTATGCTGAATGGTGGAAGTATTAATCGTCAGATTGAAGGTATGTTCGACAGTGGTGATTGAGCATTTAGGCTGGGTGAGTGAACTCGAGAATTTTATTGGCACAACTTCAATTTATTTGAAGTCCGGTGGTTTTCGCATGTCGCATGCGAGAGTGGTGAATTCACATGATGGTGTGATGCGATCTTGCAACAGTCGTTGATTTGGTGGAGGAGATCAACAATGGAAAAAGGGAATCGCATATCACAAGTCGGGAATCTTTTCTGCATGTGCTTTTGAGACTTTGTAACTCTGCATGGTCTGTCTTTTAGTGGTCTTTACACTTGTAAAGACGTGTACCATATATAATCTTTTATCATATAATTGAAGGCTCCACTCTTACTTAACAAAAAGAACTTGTTAAATGTAATATTTATATCTAAAAATCTATATATAAAGAAACACACACACAAAAATATAAAATTACAATTTATTTAAAATTAATAAATTATTAGAAATTTTCATTTTAAATTATTTATTTCCTCCACTTTATCAACATCCTTGGTTGAATCTAAGTTCATAATAATTATCCTTGGTTGAATATATCTTCATTAATTATATATATATATATATATATCTATATATATATATATCTATATATATATATATATATAATATATATATATATATATATATATATATCTTTTTAATTATTATCATAATTCACTTGTTATATTATCCTGCCGGTTACAGTACTACCCAGATTATAATCATGTCTACGGATTAAATGGGAATTAAAAGCGAAGATAATTTTTGGAGAATGATTTGATTTATTACATCTACACAGTTGTCTTTATGCTAAGGCTTCGGTTATGAAGCCGCCTTACCATAAGGCGACCCAGTTGGATAGGTATACTAATTACTTTTCTCTGCATTGACATGTGTGTGACCTGGTGGACCGTCCGGTCTCACTAGTTCAGCTCGAGATCCACATCCGGATCTACGGTGACGCCTACTCCATCACGATCTAATAGTGGAGACTTTGTCCGAATTTTTATCAACCCCAATAGCAGCGAGCGCAACCTCATTTGTTTGCAATTTTTTTTGTGGGAGTTTTCTTTGGTGTGGTCACTACTTCCGCATAGTTGTTGAGGGTAGGAACCCTGTTCGGGCCGGCTCCATGGTTGACGATGGTGATGGCATCACAGGTGAAGGATTATGTTTCTGGTTAGGTTTGCCATTTTAAATTTGATTATTATTTGTCTGTAATATTTTCAAACCCTCGCAGGTTCACTAACCACCTGCATGTATTTGCTATACTGCGCAGACACATGGTACTTCGAATCGGTTCAACTAATTTTGAAGGGCATTGACTCCAGGGAAAGGGAACTTCCGGTTTCCGGTAAGTCTCTGTTTAGAAGAGTGGGGAAACGTTCAGCATGCCATGGTTCTCGGCCTCCACGGAGAGTGGGGCCTTTTGGTCACGAACCTTATCTTAAGGAGGGACAACACCTTTTTTGCTGGGTTTTCTATCTACTGTAACTATATGTGCAAGCCGGAGGTGATTATTATTGTGAATCTTCCCGGAGTTTATCGGTTAAAACTTGTACTTACAGTTAAATGTATTTTTGTCGAAATGATTTTGGGTTTGAACAGAGGGGTTGGACTACTATATACTGTAACTATTTCAGCCAGCTATCAGCTTTATACATTGAGCGGTTGTTAATTTCCTCGTGTACGGGTATACCCAGTTTTGGGTTTTTTGTCTTTGATCAATTAGAAAGACTGTTATATATAAATCTCCTTTCTCTGCTATATACATGATTGTGTCGCTTACCATGTCGATTTTTCATCAATATTTTTTTTACATAATGGTTTTAGCATTAGATACAGTGGTTTTTTTTTTTTTACAGATTTGAAATTATTTAAGTGGATGTTGTTGGCCCACTGGGTCTCGTGTTCAATTGCTGTTCAGTTTCTAGATTTTATTTACTGAGTCCAGCACGCTCTTCCTCTTGCAAATAGAATTTCATTGCCTGGAACTTGACAGTTTGACCTCTTCCAGTTTTCTTTCTTTTTTTCCAGTTCACCACGGAGTTGGTACTCCATTTCCAATTTTAAGGTTTACTATCAAACAGGTTCTCTTCCTACGCAGGGTTTTAGCCATGGTTTTTTGTTGGCTTCGGTATTTACATGAACCCTTGACCTTGGTTGGAATACCATTACTTATATGCTCTACTAAATTCCTGCAGTTCTACCTGAGTTTACTATGGTAAGAGAAGCACTACCTCTGTTTTCCGAGCCTTCCTTTTTGGATACCTTCGGCAACCCGAAAACACCCCGTTGTTTCGAAATATTTCCCAGAATCTCATTCTGGAACTTGGCCTGAAGTGTCTACCTAAACCCTTTATGTGTTGCAGAACCGTTTCCGTCCCTTTCTATGATTGACTCGATACAAGGGCAGAGGATTTTTGTTGTATTTCCTCCGAAATGTGCCGCAGGTCCTTTACTCATTTGAAACTTACTAGCACATTTCTCGGTTCTACAGTTCAGATTCGTGGGTATTCCTCTTTGAGCGACTGTCTGCTCTATGCTGATAATTTAATTTCCTAAATTTATATTGTTTCTGAATAGTTTGCAGGATTTCTCTAAATATGAGAAACTCCTCATGGTTAATTCCAATGTATAGTACTTGATATCAAATAAGTAGATAATAAATAGCGATTTAATTCATCGCCATTCCTTTTATATTTCAATACTATTATTTTCTTTTATGTTTTATTTCTAACAGAATATGCTACACTCCAATGTTATTTAATCCACAGTACACTGTACAGTTTTTGTTATAATGAACAGAGTCATGCAATCTCACCTCAGATAACATTTATGCTCATTTTTTTCTTTTCTGTTCTTTAAAAAAAGTATATATATTCTACAGAATTCAATTGCTTACCTGGTCCTTCGGATACTTAGCTTCTCTTCTCAGAAAAATAAGATTACCTGTTTCCAATTACTTCTAATTTCCCTCCCATCCACGAGATTTGTTCTTCAAGAACCGAATCTCCCCTCCGTGCTTCTTGCTGGACCACTGTCCGTCAACAAGTTGTCTACACTAAGTCCTTGGCTATCTAGTCCTCATCAGACTTAGCCAACTTTTCCTTCTCCCTTGCCTGTCTGTCCTTACAGCACAGTGACACCCCCCGTTCTCGTCCTTTTCCCTTTTTCTCTGGAAACCCCTTCCAGTTAGGGAAAGACGGTAAGGGTTTGGGAAAAACTCCACAACTATCTGGCCTTCCCTTTTTCTTAGGAAGTTCCAACTTTCAATAAACATTACTAAAACAAAAGAAAATAATAGTATTAAATTCCAACTGTTAATAATGTTTCAGTAATCTTTAATTTAACATGGTATAAATTAAATATTTACATCAGTTCCGGGGCATTACACCTCTCCCCCCTGAAATTTGGACATCGTCCCAATGTCCGTTGGCTAGGAATAGCTCCGGGTGAGCCTTCCTCATGAATTCTTCATCTTCCCAAGTGGCCTCGTCATGCCCAAAATGCTTCCATTGCACTTTAACTTGGGTAATTACTCGCTTTCGTAGCTGCACTTCTCTCCGATCGATAATGCTTAGCGGCTCGACCAAGATTTCGCCATCCGGTTCAACCTGCAACAAGAAATATTCCAAGTCGGTTTCCTTGTTAAGGAAATCTTGGAACTGATATGCTAGAACTAATCCTTACTCGTATGTATTTCCATTGAATTACATGTTTGGCGTCATAAACATATTTTTTTTAAGATAGACACATGGAAGACGTTGTGGATTCGAATGTGACTTGGCAGGGCGAGTTGGTAAGCCACGGGCCCAATTCTTGCCAAGACTTGGAAAGGTCCACAATATCGGGGTGCCAGCTTGGTACACCCACTCCATTGTAGCGTGCTCTTTCGGGCTTGAATTCTTACATAAATGTGGTCACCGACATGGTATTCTTTGAATCTCCTTTTTCAATCAGCGAAACTCTTTTGCCTATCTTGAGCAACCTTTAAATTGGAGCGTGCTCTTTCCACCATATCCTCCATTTCCTTAAGCATCTTTGGTCCCAATCTTAGTTTATCTTGACGGCCACTCCAGCTCGAGGGTGTGCGGCATTTCCATCTGTATAATACTTCAAAAGGACTCATTTGTAGCAAAGCATGATATCCGTTATTGTAAGCAAATTAAACTAGATGAAAATATTCTTCCCATTGTGTGGGTTGCTACATCACATATGCTTGTAGCATGTCTTCAACTACCTGGTTCACTCGATCTGTCTGCCCATCGGTCTGGGAATGGTACGCTGTACTGAAGTTCAGCTGCATTCCCAATTCTGTAAAAAGCGTCCTCCAAAAGGCTGATGTGAACTTCATGTCACGATTCAAAATTATTGTTTTTGGAAGTCCGTGTAATTTAAACACATTCTGCATGAAGATACGGGCGATCTCTACATCCTGGTAAGTGGATTGTACAGGTATGAAATGTGCTGCTTTGCTTAACTTTTCAACCACCACCAAAATAGAATCGTTATTCTTCTTCGTCCTAGGCAGTCCTGTTGTAAAATCCATAGAAATGGTTTCCCATTTCCATTACGGAATGGGTAATGGCTGTAATAACCCTGTTGGATGTTGATGTTATGCCTTAATTTGTTGACACTCCAAACACTGGGCCAAATACTCAGCCACATTCTTTTTCATTCCTGGCCAATAGTATTCTTTACGCATTGCAGTGATCATTTTCTATTACACAGGATGTCTAGCATAGTGGCTGATATGGAATTCGTCGAGAATCAATTTTTTAATGTTGTTTTGATCAGGTACATATAGCCTTTTCTTGTAGTATAATATTTCCAGCATTATCTACTTCATATCCTTACTGATTTTTCTCATTTTTAAGCTATTGTACTTGTTGTTTTATTTTCTGGTACATAACATCTTGTTCTACTATCCTTTTTATCATTTCCTCAAAGGGGATTTTCCAATTACTATAGGGAACTTCATATATACAGTGGACCTTTCGACTTAAGGCATCGGCAACTCGGTTCTCTTTCCCTTTTAAATGTTTAATTTCAAAATCGAAACTAATGAGGAAGTCTACCCACCTTGCTTGTCTGGCGTTCAAAGTGGGTTGACTAAAATAGTTGGTCAGATTGTGGTGGTCAGTCATCAGCAAGAATTTCCTTCCCACAAGATAATTTCGCCACATCTTTAATGCGTGTATGACGACAGCCAACTCTAAATCATAGGCAGAGTATTTATGTTCATGCTTCTTGAGTTTTCTGGATTGATAAGCAATTACCTTGCCTTCTTGCATCAACATGCCCCCAATCCGGGGTCCATTTGAAGACCTTTCCCTTTTTCTGTAAAGAGGTGATAGGGTAAGCTACCCTTGAGAAGCCTTCTACAAATCATTTGTAATATCCTGCTAACCCCATAAAGGATCTAATGTCTGCCACATCTTTTGGTACACGCCACTCTATTATGGTCCTTATCTTTTCAGGGTCCACTACAATCCCTTCCCTTGTGATTATGTGGCCCAAATATTGTATTTCTTCCTTGTAAAAGTCGCACTTGCTAAACTTAGCATACAACTAATGTTCTCCGAGAGTTTGCAGTACCAATCTGAGGTGCTCCTTGTGTTCTTCCATGGTACAGGAGTATATCAATATATCATCAATGAATGTTAATACAAATCTGTCCAGATATTGATGAAATATGTTGTTCATCAAACACATAAAAGTTGTAGTGTGCGTTAGTTAACCCGAAAGGTAGCACCACAAATTCATAATGTCCATACCTTGTTCTGAACGTCGTTTTAGCGATGTCTTCTTCCTTAATTCTAATATGGTGATAACCTGATCGTAAATCGATCTTGGAAAATAGTGTTGAACCCTTCACTTGATCAAAGAGTTCATCGATCCAAGGTAGAGGGTACTTCTTTTTTATGGTCAGTTTGTTCAGTTGACGATAGTCTATACACATGCGAAAGGTTCCATCTTTTTCTTAACGAACAGCATTTGGGCTCCCCATGAGGACACAATGGGGCGAATATAGTTTTTATCCAACAGTTCCTGTAACTGCATTTTCAATTATGTCAAATCTGATACACTCATTTGATAGGGAGCTCGTCATACGGGTGTTGCACCTGGTACCAATTCGATGGTGAAGTCTATGTCCCTCCTAGGCAGCAATCTGGGAATCTCCTCGGGGAATACATCAGCAAATTCTTGTATGACAGGGATGTTTTCTAACGGGGTCATTTTGTCTTTCGAGTCCACATAGCCTACTTGGATGGAATAAATCTGACACCCCTTTCTAATACATCTTGCTAACTGAGATGCAGTTACTGGCTGAATTTGTACTGGTCGTTTAATTCGTTGCATCTCTTGCTGTATGCCCAACTCATCCCTGTAATAGATAGTCTTTGTTTTACAATTGACAATGGACCAGTGCTTTTCTAACCAATCCATGCCGATTAGAATGTCGTAGGAACCAAGGGGAAGCACATTTAATTCTGTTGTTACTGGTTGTCCAGCTACCTTTAAGGGACAGTCAATAACTTTAGCAATCACTCGCCTTTTAGACCCTGTAGCCAGCTATACCAGCCAGGGATTCTTAAATTTTACAGCCTGTAATTTACAATGCTCTACCACCTTGGGACTAATATAACTCAATGTGGCTCCTGGGTCAATTAAAATAGTTACAGAAAAGTCTAAAATTTTACCTTTGAGTTCCACCATAGTCGGCTAGTACTCCACTTGACGGTCTTCCAGGGCAGCATTAATCCGGGGTATACTTCGTCCCATGTCACCAATTGTCGATGCTTCTTGAATTTGGGAGATCTGTTCAGTTCCCTTTCGTTGCAGACAATTTTTAATATAATGGGGTCCGCCACAACCCCAACACTGTACAGGAGGTCTTGCTATTACTTCACTGTCCAATTTACCAGGGGGCTCATTGGTCCTTGATTCACTAGTTGGCCTTCTTTTGAGTGAATTTTTCTGAAAGTTTCCATTGTTTGGTCCTTTTGCAAAACTCCTGTTACTTCCTCTGCGACTCCCTTTACCATTTCCAGCCAATCTGTTGTTTCTTTTATCAGCTCCCCTTTTCCCTACGACTTGTCCTTTAATTTTAGTTTGCTGATAACAAATTCTCGCCTTACGTATAACTTTGTCCATAGTCTTCGGATTGTCAAATTCAATCCTTTCCCTCATATATAGGGGTAAACTGCTGATAAATCTTCGCACTTTAGCCTTCTCTTCTTTAATATAAGGTACATAGCGAAGTAACGAGGTGAAGCGAGTGATAAATTCATCCATGGTCTGCTGCCCCAGAAGCAAATCATGAAATTCTCTTGCTTTTTCATCGTAAAACCATTGTCAAGTACCTTTCTTTAAAATATTTATGAAATTTGTCCCAGGTAATATTCTGCTCATTTACACCTCTCACTATTTTAACTTCTTCCCACCATAAAGTGGCTTTCCCTTGTAATTGGAAGATAGCTAAGCGTGCCTTGAGGTTATGATCATATTCGTATAACTGAAAATATTTGTTCATATTGATTAACCATGCCTCCGCTGCCTCCTCTTGTTCTCCGTCAAAATGCGGTGGTTTGATTTTGTGAAACTCACCTTGCAATTTGATCCGCTGCCTCTTTGATGTTTGCTACTCGGAGGCATTATCAGATCGTTCCTCTTGTTCTTCATTCCTTCCTTTCGATCTTTTCGGCTCTGTATGGAGGTTTTGTTCTTCTGACCCTCTTTGTTGTTCAACACTAGGATTTGGAAATTGCTGGTTCTGCTTGTCTGATAGACTCTTTAAAATTCTTTCCTGTTCCATGATTATTCTAGCATTATCCTCTCGTAATCGTGCTATGTCATTCCTCAGTTCTTGTACTGTTTCCAGTATTGTGTGATTCGTATTTCGAGTCTCTTCCCCAATCTGTACCCATAACTCTGGGTTTCTTCCAGGGCTTATGGTGGATCCCTAACCAGCTATGAACCCATGGGGTCCGCTGCCTGCCCTTCTCATTTTAACTATCTCCTGTTTCTTCTTAAGAACCTGGTTAGAGGAAATAATTAGCACAACAAAATTATATTACAAAAATTAATTTTTTTTTTAGATTTATGGAGATAACATAAAAATAATCTATTTCAACCCTTTAGCTCCCAGAGGCAACACTTTTTGAAAACTTGGCTCTCATACCACTTGTAATATCCCCGCCATAAGAAAAAAAAAAAAAAAAATTAATTAATTAATTAAATTATTATCATAATTCACTTGTTATATTATCCTGCCAGTTACAGTACTACCCAGATTATAATCATGTCTACAGATTAAATGGGAATTATAAGTGCAGATAATTTATAGAGAATGATTTGATTTATTACATTTGCACAGTTGTCTTTATGCTAAGGCTTCGGTTATGAAGCCGCCTTACCATAAGGCGAGCCAGTTGGATAGATATACTAATTACTTTTCTCTGCGTTGACATGTGTGTGACCTGGTGGACCGTCCGGTCTCACCAGTTCAACTCGGGATCCACATCCGGATCTACGGTGACACCTACTCCATCACGATCTAATGGTGGAGACTTTGTTCGGATTTTTATCAACCCCAATAGCAGCGAGCACGACCTCATTTGTTTGCAATTTTCTTTGCGGGAGATTGCTCTGGTGCGGTCACTACTTCTGCATAGTTGTTGAGGGTAGGAACCCTGTTCGAGCCGGCTCCATGGTTAACAATGGTGATGGCATCACAGGTGAAGGATTATGTTTCTAGTTAGGTTTGTCGTTTTCAATTTGATTATTATTTGACTGTAATATTTTCAAACCCTCGCAGGTTCATTAACCACCTGCATGTATTTGCTATACTACGCAGACACATGGGACTTCGAATCGGTTCAACTAATTTTGAAGGGCATCGACTCTAGGGCAAGGGAACTTCCTGTTTCTGGTAAGTCTCTGTTCAGAAGAGTGCAGAAACGTTCAGCATGCCATGGTTCTCGGACTCCTCGGAGCGCCAGGCCTTTTGGTCACGAGCCGCATCTTAAGGAGGGGCAACACCTTTTTTGCTGGGTTTTCTATCTGTTGTAACTATATGTGCAAGCGAGAGGTGATTATTATTGTGAATCTCCCCGAAGTTTATCGGTTGAAACTTGTATTTAAAGTTAAATGTATTTGTGTCGACATGATTTTGGGTTTGAACAGAGGGGTTGGTCTACTATATACTATAGCTATTTCAGCCAACTATCCACTTTATACATTGAACGTTTGTTAATTTCTTCATGTATGGGTATACCCAGTTCTAGGTTTTTTGTCTTTGATCAATTAGAAAGACTGTTATATATAAATCTCCTTTCTCTGGTATATACATGATTGTGTCGCTTATCATATCGATTTTTTTTCAATATTTCTTTTTACATAATGGTTTTAGCATTAGATACGTTGGTTTTGTTTTTTTTAACAGATTTGAAATTATTTAAGTGGATGTTGTTGGCCCACTGGGTCTCGTGTTCAATTGCTATTCAGTTTCTAGATTTTATTTACTGAGTCTAGCACGCTCTTCATCTTGCAAATAGAATTTCATTGCCTGGAACTTGACATTTTGACCTCTTCCATTTTTCTTTTCTTTTCCAGTTCACCACGGAGTCGGTACTCCATTTCCAGTTTTAAGGTTTACTATCAAACAGGTTCTCTTCCTACGTAGGGTTTTAGCCATGGTTTTTTGTCGGCTCTGACATTTACATGAACCCTTGACCTTGGTTTGAATACCCTTACTTATATGCTCTGCTAAATTCCTGCTATTCTACCTGAGTTTACTATGGTAAGAGAAACACTACCTCGGTTTTCCGAGCCTTCCATTTTGGATACCTTCGGCAACCCGAAAACACCCCGTTGTCTCGAAAGATTTCCCAGAATCTCTTTTTGGAACTTGGCCCAAGGTGTCTACCTAAACCATTTATGTGTTGCAGAACCATTTGCGTCCCTTTCGATGATTCACTCGATACAAGGGCAAAGGCTTTTTGTTGTATTTCCTCCGAACTGTGCCGCGGGTCCTTTACTCATTTGAAACTTACTAGCACATTTCTCGGTTCTACTGTTCAGATTCATGGGTATTCCTCTTCGAGCGACTGTCTGCTCTACGCTGATAATTTAATTTCCTAAATTTATATTGTTTCTGAATAGTTTGCAGGATTTCTCTAAATATGAGAAACTCCTCACGGTTAATTCCAATGTACAGTACTTGATATCAAATAAGTAGATAATAAATAGCGATTTAATTCATCGCCATTCCTTTTATATTTCAATACTGTTATTTTCTTTTATGTTTTATTTCTAACAGAATATGCTGCACTCCAATGTTATTTAATCCACAGTACAGTGTACAGTTTTTGTTATAATGAACAGAGTCATGCAATCTCACCTCAGATAAGATTTACTGCTCATTTTTTTTCTTTTCTGTCCTTTTAAAAAAAAAAAAAATACTCTACAGAATTCAGTTGCTTACCTGGTCCTTCAGATACTTAGCTTCTCTTCTCAGAAAACTGAGATTACCTATTTCCAATTGCTTCTAATTTGCCTCCATCCGCGAGATTCATTCTTCAAGAATTGAATCTCCCCTCCGTGCTTCTTGCAGGACCACTGTCCGTCAACAGGTTGTCTGCACTCAGTGCCTAGCTATCTGGTCCTCACCAGACTTAGCCAGCTTTTCCTTCTCCCTTCCCTGTCTCTCCTTACAGCACAGTGACCCCCCGTTCTCTTCCTTTTCCCTTTTTCTCTGGAAACCCCTTCCAATTCGGGAAAGACGGTTAGGGTTTTGGAAAAACTCCACAACTGTCTGGCGTTCCCTTTTTCTTGGGAAGTTCCAACTTTCAAGAAACATTACTAAAACAAAAGAAAATAACATTATTAAATTCCAACTATTAATAATGTTTCAGTAATCTTTTATTTACCATAGTATAAATTAAATATTTACATCAGTTCAGGGGCATTACGACATATCCATTGTCGAACTACAACCTCCATAAAAATAAATATGATTGAAATATCCTTTTCTAAAGTAACAAAATATCCATTAACATTTCAGCATGAGAGATGAAGAATAAACCTTAACTTTTCAATCTTCCATGAGGTATTTCCAATAAAATGTATTTATCTGAAAGCTAATCCTTAACTTTTGAATCTTCCACGAGGTATTTCCAATAAAATGTATTTATCTCTCTAGGGATTCTAGAAAACTACACTAAATTTTATATATATTTTATAAATGTGATCGGTTAAAAATGGTTTTAATTAATTATGAACTTGGTTTTTCATATATGTTTAAATTTTTTAAGTTAAATTGTAGAATATTTAGAAAGTGAAGAAAAATTTATATAATTTTTTTCACTTACACAATTAGTATGACATGTAATGGATCTGGATGACTACCACTATAACCATTGCACTTCCCTAAACACAACACACAGATAAGTAAAGTTTTGAACTTGTCACCTACACAAAAAAAACAAGTACATTCACTCACCAACAAACCACACCCGTAAAGCTAAATTTATATAAACTTTTATTTATAATTAAAATATCATTTAATATTATAAATCTATATTTCAATTAAATAAATGTTTTTCTTATTATTAAATTTAAATAATTAATATATTTTATTACATATTATAATTTTTATTAATGTAAAAATTTTTTTTTTATTTTATAACATATTTAATAAATCGTAAATTATGTAAAGTAAAATTTTAAAAAAATTAAATATATAAAAATTTAAATATACTAATTTTCCAAAATCAATAAATAGTTTAATATATTATAAACTATGTTGAATAAATTTATGTTTTTTAATTATGAAATTATTTTCAAATTATATTTTATTATAAATTAATTTTATATTAAGAGTTTTTGATTTTTTAAATTATATATAGAATTATTTTTATATTTCCCTTTTTTAAATATGTAGTGGAATTAACAACTAAGTTGCTTTCTTAGTAGTGTGATATAATGTTTATTCAAATTTTTATTATTATAATTTTTATTCGCCAAAGTAAGTCAACAAACACTAATAAATCAGAAAATATGTAAATGAGAGAATTTGAAAATTGATACCTAAAAATTTATTATTAGAAAGACCACCCAATAAATTGCTCGAAAAAATAAATAAATTCAATAATTAATTTTCTATTATGATTATTATCTATCAAATTAAGGTTTGACCAATATTTTTTTCAATATTTAATAAAAACTAAAATCAATTCACAAATAAATTTAATAAATAGATCAGTTTCAATCTAGACCTACAATGGCACAAATCCTGTCTCACACTCTTTTGCTCATTACCCTTATATTTCTTTATTGAAGACGCTGACTGTGAGAGATATGTCAAGGAAAATCCCAGAGCAGTAGTTGTTGAACATTATAACATTATTGAAGCGAAGCAGAGACGTACACACTGACATTGTTCGTCTTAGATGTTTCCAGTTTTCCATTCGATCGTACAACTAGGCTTCTATCAGCGATACAGTTATCCATCCACCACCAAAGACACAGTAAACCATTCACTCGTACAACTGGGCATGTATCCTTTATACAATTATCCATCCCACCATCAGAAACACAGTCCATTTCCTGGGCACTAACCGATCTTGAGACCAGGCATAGGGTTTCTGCCTATGGCCTTCTGGGATTCCTCAAATTTCTCCGTTAGACAGTTGAGTTGCCCACGGAAGTGTCTAAGATAGTGAAATGGTTGGGGTCTAATCGCACGCTACAGATCAAGAAAACATAAAACGTGCGAAATGTTGTAGAAAGGGAAATAATTAACTACCTCTCTCACGAGTTTTTCGATGTCTCCCTGCATGGTTTTAAATCTCGATTTAAGATCATCATAATCGTGTTTAAGTAATTTTTAGTCTTTCTCGAGCTCTTTTCTTTTGCAGCGGACACAAACAAATAGAAACTTACAACGTGTATTCCACACGTCCTACGCTAAATCCTGACTCCATATTATTTGATAACATGACAACGGTGACATTGGCCTTGGGATTTAGAGCCTTTGTAGTGTTAGCGGGCCATAGTACCACCCAGAACACCGAAAACCTATTGTATGCCTTAGAAATCCAACAATGTTTTTTGTACAGAGAGATTTTTTTTATGTACGAGCAAGCTAATTCTCGAGCATGGTAGCAAGATATCACTGACTAACAGCAGTGATATAATAAACCTAATGCCAAATGAGTATAAGACAACTTAATTACCGTTTCCCTTTAACCAAAAAGAAAAATCAATAATTAAAAATATTTCACTTTAATAGATATTATAAATATATTTTTATAATCAATCTATCAATATAACGTTTATTATATATTACAATTAAATTATTTTTTAATATAAATATATTTATTTGGTTAATATCTCTTTATATCTTAATAATTTTTGATTTGTCCGATTTATTTTCTATTTTAAAAATGAGAAGCGAGGGTATTTTTCATTTAAAACTACAATTTTCTAAATATATTTTTTAATCTTAAATATATTTTTAATTTTGTTTAATATCTTTTATAATTTTGATTTTTCAATATATTTTCATTTTAAAATGAGAAGCCAGGGTACTTTCATATTTTTAAATGAAGGAATATTTAATTTTTATTATAATATCTAGTATTTTTTTGTGTTTTTGTAAATTAAGGTTGTATTCATTTATATAAAGTAGAGTAAATAGATATCAAAATGCATCTAGTCTCACCTACACTCGGTTTGTTAATTGAAGCTAGTAGAATATGACAAATAAACCAACAAAAAAATGAGTAACATATGACAAATAAATAATAACAAAACCAAAAGAACAGTCCATGGTCTAACAAGCCAAAAACATAAATTTTTTTTTAAAAAAAAAAAAACTAAAAAACACTTATAACTGTGTCATTTAATATCTAATATTAAATATTAATAATATAAAATAATAATATATTTATATTTATGTTTTTCTTAATTTCTAATTTAAATTCCAAATTTATATAAATAATTAAAAAAAATTTGATAAAATTAATTCTTAATATTTATTTTAAAAAAATAATTTTAGTTAATCAATTTTTAGAGAACTTCAGGTGTATTTATAATTATTATTATTTTAAAAATATTTGTTGGATTATTTAATTTATACTACTTTTAAAATCATATTGAAATTTGAAAGTTCCATTTAAAAGTTTTTATTATTTATACAATATTTATTTTCTTGGAAAAAGTAACTAGTTACTTATATACTTCTATTTAAATATATTTTTCTCTGGTATCTAGGAATATCAAAATATAAATGCTTCTTATTTATTTAAGTGTTCTATTAAATTCAATTATAGGAAAAATAAACATTGATTTTATTAAATAACAAATACTTAACAAAGTAATGTTAATTTGTGCTTTTTCCTATTTCAATGTTGTTATATGTTGTTTCTTGATTTACAATGTTATTAGTTTTTATTATCTAAATCACATTATTCTTTGTTGAAATATGGCAACAAGAATATTCCAATTTAATTTGTCCTTGAATTAAATTGTGAATTAAAATCAAATTTAGGCTTAACAATGACTTGGAAATAATTAATTAGTTTGTTTTAAATTAATTAGCTGGCACTTGGGGAGATTACTTGCACGTACGATAGGTAGTCAAGTTCTACAGCTAAGGGTATGGTTGATCCTCCTTGGTTAGTGCCCTAAAATATTGGGCCAAGTACTACTGTCGGACCCTTATGTATATTGCAATCTGTAGCACTGACACTCCTATAGACCATAGTTCCCTTCTCTATCTCTGGATCATGCATCATCTTTGCCAGATCAGATGTCACAGGTGGAATTCTATCGCAACAACAACAATTAGTTCCGCCATTTAGATCTGTCAGATCAGCCATTAAGATGTTTCAAATCTGCCATCTAGATCTAGCAGTTTGGGCTCTGTAGCCATCGCAACAATTAGATCTACCATTCAGATCTGACTAATTGTGTGGCCTCCTATACCTAGATGTGATTTTTGCAGGACTTTGGGCAGCATCGAATTTTCTAGGATTCGGCTACTACAGTATTTCTAAGCAAGGAGTAAAGCTCTGTTCGGAGTAAAAAAAGAAAAAAAATGTCTGAGACCCCCCGAGACGCTTATTGGAGACGTAGCCCATATGAATCAGGTCGACAAGCTAAGCAAGGTGGTACCATTCAATTGTTAGTGCCAAAAATTTTGGGCGGTCCCGAATTTCAAGTGCATCGGATCGATGCATGGTACAAACTAGAGCTCAAGCTATGGCTAATAAGAGGATTGACAACCTTGAATCAACATTGAACAATGTACTATTGCAGCTGAAGAACTTACATGAAACACTCTCAAAGGGCAAGATGGAGGAACGCGCGGAGGCATATATTGGCAATGAAAACATTGAGGGTGAGTCTAGCCAGTTTCTTCATCTCTTTGGCACCCACCAACAATCCCAGCCGTGACCACTCTAGCTAAACATGTATAAATTTGATGTCTCTCACCTGACCACATGGATAACACAAATGAGGCAATATTTCGCACTGAATCACATCATGGATGATGTGACCTAGCTTAGTGTGGGTAGCATGTACTTGGACAATGAAAGATGGCAATGGTGGCAATGGCATCAACATTGCTATGGAAGGCCCTTGACTTGGCAGACATTCAAAAAAGCTCTTATGGATCGCTTTGACAATGAATCTAACATTTTGGGTTTTCTCACTAAGCTTCGATAGACAATAATAGTGAACGAATATATTACAGCCTTTGAAGCCTTAGCTTTCCGCACAGGAGGTCTACACGATGAGTTCTACTTGGAATGTTTTGTCAGTGGTCTCCACGAAGCCATAAAAGCCCACATCCAACTGCAACACCCTATCTCATGGCTACATGCTTGTAGGATAGCTCGTGAAGTAGAATGTGCGTTAGCAGCCCAGTCCAATTGCCCAAATTTCATAGCCAATGGTCGCCCCACCCAGGCTCAAAGAACTACCCAAACACTCAAGGTTCAAAAGTTGTCACAAAAAAAAATGGCAGAATGAAGAAAGAAAGGATTATGTTACTATTGTGATGAGAAATACTCCCCCAGGCATAAATGCAAGGAACCCAAAGTCTTTCAAATTGATGTTATTGATCACAATTCATCGAAGGAAGCCGCACCACTTGAGGAACTAGAGGACGAAGAAGAGGACAACCAACAGGAAAATGTACTTGGATAACTAGTTATCTCGATGCATGCTTTGGCTAGGATTTCTTCTCCCCAAACTCCCAATATCAAAGGTTTTATTAAGAATCGCCCATAATAGTCTTGAATGATAGTGGTAGTACACATAACTTTATCCATCAAAATGTCACGGAAGCAGTGCATTGTTTTGTCTAAGCAGTTTCTAACTTCAAGGTCCAAATTGCTGATGGGGGGACAATGAAATGTGAAGGCTGTTGTGAAAATGTCAAACTTCAAATGGGGCATTATGAGTTAAATACCCACATGTTTTCCATACACATGGGAGAGTACAACATTGTCCTAGGTGCTGAATGTCTTTTCACACTTGGCCCAATCAAAATGGATTTCCAAGAGTTATATATGAACTTTAAGCAGAACAACCACACACATACCCTCTGCGAACTCCAGGCAGAAGCTCCCTCTATCATCAGCTCAAATAGCATGGAAAAATTATTAAAAAATGGTGACCATGGAGTTATAGCGCAATTTAATGCCATCTAGGCCTTTGAACCCAATTCTCTTCATATTCATCCTGAGATGCAACAAATCTTAAACAACCATCTGACCATGTTTGACAAGCCTCATGAGCTTCCACCCTCGATAGGGGAACATGATCATAACATTACTTTGGTCCGAGGGGCCCAACCACCAAATGTGCGGCCATATAGATATTTGTTCGCCCAAAACAATGAAATTGAAAAAATCATCTAGGAACTCTTGGAAGTAGGCATCATTCATTCCAGCATTAGTCCTTATTCATGACCGGTGGTCATGGTGCTCAAGAAGGATGGGGAATGGTGTATGTGTCTAGACTTTAGGGCCCTCAATAAGTTGACTGTCAAAGATAAATTTCCCATCCCAGTTGTCGATGATTTGTTGGATGAACTAAATGGGGTTCAATTCTTCACTAAGCTCGACCTTCGCTTGGGCTATCACCAAATTCGCATGAAAGAATTAGACATTCCAAAGATTGCTTTCCGAACTCATGAAGTCCATTATGAGTCCCTGATCATGCCATTTGGTCTTTATAATTTCTCATCCACTTTTCAGAGCCTTATGAACCACTTGCTCAAACCAAATCTCAAAAAATTTTTCCTTGTTTTCTTTGATGACATCCTCATCTATAGTCACGCATGGGCCACGCATCTTCAACATGTAGATCTGCTCTTGCAACTACTTCGCAAGCATAAATTTTTTTTCAAGATGTCCAAGTGCTCTTTTGGCATGGAAGAAGTTGAGTATTTGGGTAACATTGTGGGGTGTGAAGGTGTCAGGGTGGACCCCAAAACGATCCGAGCAATGTAGGATTGGCCTCAACCAAAGAACTTGAAAATCTTGAGAGGGTTTTTGGGTCTCATAGGCTACTATCGCAAATTTGTCCGCAATTATGGTCGCATTACTAGGCCCCTCACTCAACCCCTTAAGAAAAATTCATTCCTCTTAATGATGAAGCACAATAGGCCTTTATAGCTCTCAAACATGCCATGTGTTCCACTCCAGTATTAGCACTACCCAACTTCACCAAATATTTTGTGATTGAATGTGATGATTTTGGTATGGGTATTAGGGTGGTCTTAATGCAGGAAGGTTAACCCTTGGCCTTTACGAGCCAACAACTACGTGGGGAGAATCTAGGACAATCTACCTATGAGAAGGAGATGATGGCTATCTTACATGTAGTAGATACCTAGCGACCATACTTATTGGGGTGACATTTCCAAATCTGCACAGACCATCAAAGCCTTAAATATTTTTTGGAGCAACACCTATCCTTGCCACAAAAAAATAAATGGCTTGTCAAAAAATTCTCAGATATACTTATGAGATAATTTACAAGAAAGGGTGCGAAAATATTGTAGCAGATGCATTATCACACCAATTTTAGGAGGAAAGTACCCTGCTCGCAATTTCCCTTTCCATTGAAGACTGGATTGAGGAGGCTCGCAAGGAATGGTTTTCACATCCTTGGCTCTTCCAACTCATTAATCAATTGCAGATGGATCCAAATTCCACAACTATCTACTCATGGCAGGATGAGATTCTTTGCTACAAGGATAGAGTCGTAATATCACGAACATCCACCCTCAAAAGTTGCATTTTGGTAGAGTTGCACTCATCTCCCACTGCAGGACATTCAGGCTTTCAGAAGATAGATGCTCACACTTGAAAATCATTTTTTTGGATAGGAATGAAAAAGGACATTCTTACTTTTGTAGCTAATTGTGACATCTATTGGTGCCACAAAGGAGAAACATTCGAATCCCCAGGCACATTATAGCCATTGCCCATCCTGGCTTCAATCTGGATGGATGTTTCTATGGATTTCATTATGGGTCTTCCAAAGTCATGAAACAAGTTAGTCATCATGGTGGTTGTGGAAAAACATTCTAAGTATGCTCATTTTTGCACCCTACCCCACCCTTTTACACTAACTTTGGTCGCTCAATCTTTCATGGATCAGATCTTCAAATTGCATGGCATGCCCACTTCCACTGTGTCTAATCGTGACCCGATATTGACCAGCAACTTTTGGCAGGAACTCTTCCGGCTACAAGGTACCCAACTACAACTCAATACTTCCTATCATCCATAAAGTGATGGTCAAACTAAAGCAGTCAACAAATGTATGGAGACCTACCTGAGGTGTTTCACTTCAGAAAAGAAACATCTATGGGTACAGTGGTTACCTCTAGCCAAATGGTGCTATAATACCAACAATCATGTCACCACCAAAATGACTCCATATGAATCAGTTTATGGCCCACTCCCTCCTTCCCCTACTTCTTATATCAAGGGATGCTCAAAGGTACAAGCATTGGATCAAATATTATAGAACCGCACAACCATGCTGGCGCACCTTAGAGAGAATCTTCATCAAGCCCAAAACTGCATGAAGCAACAGGCAGATCAACATCACTCGGAACACCAATTTCAAGAAGGGGATCAAGTATTTTTGAGGCTGCAACCATATAACCAAACATCACTCAACGACAAGGGTTGTCAGAAATTATCTCCAAAATTCTATGGATTGTATCAAGTACTTCAGCGCATTGGAGAAGTCACCTACAAGCTAGCTTTGCCACCCACTGCAAAAATCCATGCAGTCTTCCATGTCTTATGCCTCAAGAAAGTGACTGGGAACCATTACATAATTCAAACTAGTCTACTTGAAGTGGATGAATAAGGGTCAATTTGGCTCTAACTCGAATAGGTTCTTGACACATGAGAATGACACCTGCATGGCAGCATGATCAAAGAAGTTCTTGTCAAGTGGAAAGACACCTCTCTGGAAGATGCGACCTGGGAACCAACCACTATCCTTCAGAAGTATCCATAGCTTCAGCCTTGAGGACACGGTTATTCTTATGGGGGAGGGCATGTTAGGGTCCAACCGTAACCCCCTTATTTATGTAATAGGATCGAGTCATAGTTATAGTTAAGTAAATAGTCAATAAAGCCCATATTAATAATTGTAAGTGGCTGACCTGCATTTAATGAATGGACCACAGTTAGTTGCAAATGGGCCATGGTATTAGATAGATGGTATTAATAAGAACCATGGTATTGCATGTATGAATCCTATATAAACGATAGCGACTCCCCTCAAGGAGCATCATGTCTTATTTTATAGTTGAGCTTAGCTCTATTGGAGGTTGCCCCCTCGAAGAGGCAAGTGAACATTGCTTTCTAAATAATAAATACTTGCCATTATTTCTCATTGTTCTATGTTCTAGGTATATTTCTTGGCATATTTCGTACGTTTTGCAGGTTAAGAGCATAACATAATGTTATTATTAACCAATGACTCAGCTTACTTTGAACATATTATTTACAGTTTTTTATATTGCATATGATTGTTTATAACTGTTACCAACATTAAGTTATATTAATGCAAATTACAAATATGTAAGTAATTTCATCATAAATCAACAAAAATATCAATGCTCGGGAATTTTGATACAAAATTTATCTCAAAATAGTTTACATAATTAATTTAAACATCACGCAAATCTCAAGATCCCCATAACGCTCGTCAAAACAACAAAGCACATTAAATTTCAATAGCATCTCACACAATCACTCAGAAATTACTAGTCTCCATGCTAAAGTTAGTGAGAAGATGTGGGATACCCCAAACATATATATTCTTAAATTTTCCAAATTAGAAATGCAACTCAATGGAATAAATCGAAATTTTCCTAGTTCGTGTCATATATCTTTGAAGCTAGTGGGAGAAATTTCTAAAGGACACAAACTCACCCACACACTCTTTCTCTTGTATCTCTACAATCCAAAATTTCCATTAATATGTTATTATTTTACATGGAGGAGGTAGTTATATGCATTTTAATATAGATATATACGTTTAATATTATTAAAAACTTGAAACTAGGTTGTGTAGGTTATTTTTTATGTTTTCTTAGCAACCAATCATGGCTGGAGATGATAGTTTTCATCCCTAAATATTGTGCATAAAATTTGATTGAAATGTATCTATTGGATAATTCCATGCCAATGCACTAGAATTTTCAATAATGTATGGTCATAATATAAAAATCTTGTGGAAAAGAGTTGATCTCATGAAGGATATGGTTAATTATTGTGAAGGTATAATAGATCAATGTCACATTTTAGTTTTAAATATTAACTATAATCCCCATTATGATTATGTAGACTACAGAGCAAAGAAAATAACAACACAACCAAAACTATCCACACTCTGCACAATGTATCAATCTAAGTTTCCTTTAGAGTACTTATGCAAAGTGTTGAGGATTTGGAACTGTTTCTTCCTTCCACGATGGATTGAACGTAATTCTAGCTTATCAAATCATCCTCACCATAATGATATATTATTATTTTATTAATATTTCAATATTCATGTATTTTTATTATCACTAACATGTCCATAGATAGCTAGACAAAAAAATGTAACACCCCACCCCATATTTATGTGATTTTACAATCTCTCCAGGGTAGACGTGAGTTGAGAGTTACTATGCATTACCCAACAAGAAAGTTCTAGTTATGGAAGTCAGGCCTACTATCTTTAAACTTTATTGCAACTCCCTAGGGACACTTGATCACCTAGATCTCAGACAACACACATTGGTGATCCTTCCCTGAGCTGGAATTTTCTTCTTGCTTAACCTTACAATCCAGTTACATGCATGCCAAGCCTTCCATGTGGCTAGAAGACTCCAGATGCATGCGTAAGCCATCCTTCGTGTGGGTGCAACTGCAAATACTCAATTTTGTTCCTGCGACCATGGATTCAGTGCCTAAATTTTAAGGCTAGCATGTAGGCCACTAGGTAGAACTACCCATAACTTTCTAGAATCAATTCTATGTTAATCACAAGTATGCATAACCGACGCTTAGGCTCATATGTTATCCAAAAATGCCAAAAACATGAGAACAATTTATAGAAACATATGGTAAACATAGTTGGTATAGGTCATGAATGCATATCTGATCATTGTCTCATTAGTTTCACTAGAGAATCATTAAGAAGGTTCACTATCCTCTCAAGCTATATACAACAAGAGTTGTTTGCCCATAATTCACTAACTTATCGAATTATAAACAAGATACATAACAAGAGCATATCATTTAACCATTCTTTTAACTATAATTTGACTAGAATGAAGCCATGACAAATTAGTCATAAAATAAAACCTGGACATTTGCTCGTCAGCGAAGCATTGTTGACACGTAATTCAGAAGAAAAAAAATCACCACAATTTGAAAAATTGGCAAGTCGAGCACCGAGCACGATACAGAAGGATGGTGAGAAAGAGAAGCACCAATGTGAGGCAACTTGCATGAGGCAAGAGTGGCATGAGTGCTTCAAAACTCTCCATGGTTGTAGATCGTAAAAAGGAAATTTATGGTTGGGAGTTTTTTGTTTACTTAACCTTCCTGTAGTGCATTATTATACTCACACTGGCATAGAATATATCTAAGAGAACCACCTTTTTTTTTAATTAAAGAAATCTATAGGGGTTCTTTTGTTAAGATATCCAAGGGTGTTCTAATATAGTTTCAGCTCTAGTGCTTTGTTTGACTATAGCACTGCTCTTTAAAAAAAAAAAAAAAATCCTAGCGGTGCTCTTTGAAATATGCCCAACAGTGTTTTAATTCATTTACAACATCAATGCATCATTAGAGAATAACACTGCATTTTTTTTGAAATTTAAAAACTATAGTGGTGCTCCTTCCTGGTATGCATCGAGGCATTTTATGACATAAAGGGCACTAGTGTTACAGGTGTATATAGAAATAATAATTTTTAAAAGTTAAGATTTTTTCAATGCTATTGATTATTGAAGCACCGGTGCATTGTGCTATTTAGCGCACTGTGTTTTTTTATTTTATAAAAATAATTTTTCCATAGTGCACAATGTTTTATGTGACACTGGTCCTTGTATGGATAAAAAATAAATTATGCATTTGTATATTACAAACACACCATACAAAAAACATTCACTAAAACATCCACCCACCCACCTATGCTAGTGACCTCTACTACACAGGATTTTTTAGGCTAATTTTATAGTGGGCTTTTGAAAAAACCTC
This sequence comes from Pinus taeda, assembly GCA_000404065.3. NCBI lineage: Eukaryota > Viridiplantae > Streptophyta > Pinopsida > Pinales > Pinaceae > Pinus > Pinus taeda. The sequence continues at coordinate 57,026 of APFE030854407.1, read as the reverse complement.
CACTAGAAGGTATTTTCCTTGTAGTGAGAAATAATTTCTTGTGCCACAATCAATCGCTCATTATCTTCCTTGTAACTCATGATTTTTTCCTTCAAGCTTCTCAATGCGTCTTCCAAACCAACAAATCTACATAAATTTGATGCAATGTGTTGAGTGTGGAGGTGCAGAGGAAGAAATGAGGGGGTGGGGAGGGGGGTTGAACAAATATTCCTCCACAACTCCACACATATTTCACATGTGATTATTTTATTAAAACATCATTGGTTTTATCGAAATGATTCAAAAATTCTCAAATGAGAGTTTGGCATTCCCGAAAGCTCCCTTGGCACATAGTTTGATACAAATGGGCTACTTATCTTTAAAATAACTTCGGAGGGTTATAGAATGGCTAGTGTAATCTGACCACCATTTTCCCAAACAACCCCATTTTTAGTTTTGCAACCTTATTAGCCATTGAATGCTACTTATCATTAAATTAACCTTAGGAGGGTTATGGAATGGCTAGGGAAATTTGAACACCATTTTCCCAAAGTACCCCCATTTTTAGTTTTGTGCCCTTATTAGCCATTGAATAAACATGTTAATTATGACTTTAGACAACATGAAAGAGGGTAATATCTTGAAATTTCAAAGAAAGATACTTCAATTTAGTTGGGTTGAAGCAAGTCTCTCTCAATTATATCATCGATGAACCAAACAAAAAACCCAAAATAATTAGACAATGGAAACAATAGTAGAAAATGATGAAATTAATGACTAGGTGACTAAAGAAATTAGTCACCACAATTATTTCAAGTGAATTACTAGTAAATTTGCGAAATTTTAAGTGAGTGAACTAAAAATGACTAACTTAAACGACTAATTTAGTCTAGGAATAAAATATATGACTAGATAAAAAGTGACTAAACTAAACGTTACTAACTTAAATGAGTAATTTAGTCTAGGATTAAAAAATATGACTAGAGAATAAGCGACAAAATTATTTCATGACAAGATTACCCTACAAGCCACCAAATTTCTATCACATTAATGAGGTCAACAAAAATTTGTGGTTCAAGATATAGCTAATTTGGAATAGACTTAGCTCTAGAGCCTAGGATGTTTTTTCTACCTTTAGTGCTTATGGACAAAGAGATCAATTTCCAAGGCATGTGGGAGCCAAACTATCACCTTTCCCTTGTTGACTCCCTTTATTAAACATCATTAGAAAATCTCCATAGATAAGATATCCTTATTAAAACAAAATTTCACTGGAAATGATCATTAATCCTATGACATTACTGCTTCACTATACTTTTTGACCACATGAAGCTTATTTTGATGCCTACCCTTCTTATTTCATGACAAGACTACCCTATAGGCCACCAAATTTCTATCATATCCATGAGGTCAATACCAATTTGTGGTTGAAGATATAACTAAGTTGAAACAAGATTAGCTCTAGAACATATGTTATTTTTCAACCTCTAATGTTTATGGAAAAAGAGATATCAATTTTATAAAATATGTGAGAGCCAAAGTATTATCTTTCCCATGTTGACTCCCTCTAATGAACATGATGAAAAATCTCCATAAATTAGTTATCATTATTAAACAAAACATTTAATTGGAAATGATGATTGATCATTACCATGAAATTACAACTTTTCTGCACGTTTTATCCACACAAAGCTTGTTTTCATATCAACATAATTAACTTTTGATAAATCAACCAAAAACCCCTCAAATAATATTTGGTGACACAAAGACCTGACAATTTCCATAAAATTAATAATGATTTACAGCCAAAAATGCCTCTCATTAAATAAAAGAAAAGTATCAAATTTTTATTTAATGGAAATAATTCCCCTTGAAAAACTCATGAGCATTTCATTTAAGTTACATTCAAGGTTTCATGGATTTGTTTCTTTCGAAGGTGAAAATGATTTATTTCCCTCCCTTTCAAAGGTTTCTCTAGGGGGGAAGAAGGAGAAGGAAGGGCACAACCATGCCATCACACGTAGGATTTGATTCATTTGGTTGAATTCATGAGATTTGATTCTCAGTACCTCCAATCATGGTGATTTCATTCTACAACTGGAATGTGCACTACATGGTTGCCCACACGACAAGACGATGTCCCATACCCAAGCCCTCCATCTCTCTGAGAAACTTCAAAGTACTTCTAGATAAGAACAATGAGGCTATATGTCCAGGATTCCATGGAGGAAAATAAACCCAAAGGCATAAGCAATAATGGCTTCATCAAAGAAGTCAACATGTTCCTTTCTGACACAAAAATCAACCGAGAAAATAAGAAATAAGAGAGTAAGAATGCATTGATTACGACAAGGATATCAAATATCCTAAGATCATAGGTAGTCACAAGGAAGATGCTCTAGCATAGATGGATTTTGATGATCCAATTATCCCTAAAAATTACAGAGATCCAAAAAGGACCTTGAATTCGCTTGGACCCAGTCTTTTAAAAGTCCCAAAGCAAAGAAATCGGATGTCGGTGAAATGGACGTAGACTCAGAAAAGGAAGATTGAGGATTCATGCTAGAGGAGAAGCTTCCAGAGGCCAAACCCACTCAAAAGGTAGCTAACTACATTTTATCTTTAATTTTTTAATTATATGAATTATTGTTTCTTACCCATGAGGAATTTCTGTTGGCTTAGGTACCGAGTCTGAACGGGTAAATATTCTTCCAAAATCACCTAGGGATTTTTTGTTATGCCATCTAGGTGGTGCGAATCATGGTGACAATGCAACCTATTGCTTCGGTTAAAATTTTTTGACCACACAAATGAACCAATGTTAACTAGCGTGTGGTAGGTCAATCAATTAGGTTTCATAACATTCTCATTTGTTCACTATTTAACTATTGATTTGTTTTCAATCCTTCTTTCCTAACCTTTTCCCATAATTGTAATTCCTTGTGGTGCTATTAAAATTTTATTATTACCAATAGAGTGTATTTTTTTGTGGTTTCTTAATTTAGGATGTTATAAACACAATTTTCTTTTTATATGTAAATTTTTTTCTAATAGGAAACAAGTGAAAAAGAAGCAATATAATGACATGTACCCTAAGATTTATGCCTTGCTTGGCATGGCTTTTCAAGGTGTGGGAAAAGTTGACAGAGTATTGAATTGGCTATAGTTGATGTTGTTTTCATGATTGATGATTGGAAGTGACTATAGTCAATGTTGTTTTTTTATTCATGATGTCAAGTTGAATATCACGTATAGATTGAAAGATGACATCATAGATCAAATGAAAATGGGATATTGAAAGGTAAAAGAAATGTTGATAGACTCAACCTATAAAATGGAGTAAGTGTTTGACCAACATTCAATTAAATATATGAAAATTGAGTTCATAGTGAATTCACTAGGGTTTGTTGCTCCCAATGGAGAAATATGCCTAAGATAAAGTCACTACAGGAGAGTTCTTAGGAATCCATTCTTCAAATTATCTTCACTTGCTTAAAATTCCAAGATGAGGTTCCTTCGATGAACCACTCTTGGAATCTCCATAGACATAAAATGACACCAAAATTAGGTTATTTCCTAAACATTGTGTCAAATCTTTGTCATATTTGCCCAAAAAAACATACTTTTGATTTAATATGAAATTTTATTCATCAAATTCAGAAAACACAAAATGTAATAATCTAATAAATCATGTAATACTCGTCATCTAATTAACCAATTACCTTTATTTTTTTTAACATAACATGATTATGTCATAAAATTTATGACATTAGTCACTAGAAATGAACCCTAAAACACAAAATTACAAGTGTAAGTGTTCTCGTATGCTTTTAGTAACTAGAATGTAACATTAGTATATGATTATAATATATATAAGATACAAGGAAAATCATTATCATTGTAATATAGAAGGTACAGAACAAATATAATCTCATCCAATGCTACGGGCAATATTTTGAAGAGCATAAGTTGCCATCAAATCCAACACTTAATCCTTATAAAAACATTCTACCTTCATATAGTTGAACAACCAATACATAGTTATAAACATTAACTAGAATCTAGGTTCACTATTATGAAGTCAAGTTAGAAAGGTTGTAGTTTTATTGTTTTTCAAATTATTATGCCACACCAACCATAAAACTATTTAACGCTCATCATTGTCATATTTTCCCAAAACAACTCACTTTCCCTCAAGACCTCAATCAATATATTTTTTTTCAAACCCATTAAAATACAAACAATCCACAACATGGATTTGACAGAGGTGTGGATTGTTTGGATTGTGTATTCTGTGTAGAGCCTGGAAAAACGAGATAAACCCTTTTCCTTGACCCCCATTGGACACAATATTTGTGTCAATCCATTCTTTGTGTTATGGCGGGCAAGAAGAAGAAGCCATTATAACCAAGAAATAGTGCCAACATCCAACAAGCCAACAGAAATGACATCAAGGGGAAAACCATTGAAGAAACATACTAGAAGAAGACTCAGCTGGAGCACATCATGGTTCGTCCCGACACCTATTTTAGCTCGATCGAGAAGCATACCCAATCCCTCTAGGTTTATGAAGGCAATGAGAGGTTTCACCGGAGCATCTCATAAGTGGCAAGTGTTTTCAATATTTTCAATGAGATCCTCATCAATGCGACCGATAACAAGTGAACTATTTGACCCCCTGCCCCTAAAATTCCCTCTTCCTCTTTCTCTTCGACCACCTTTTCCTCTAGAAGAATATTGTGCACGATTATTCTCTCTATGTGCAAGAATCATAGCTTGTTCAAAATATTGAGGAGTTGTACTCAACCCAAAAGCCTTCTCTCTCTTGGCAAAATTCATCTCAAGGGAGTTAGAGGTAATCTCCATGAGGTTTCCACTTGCTTGCAATGACTCAAGATAATTTGAATAAGTGGCATATAGTGCCTTGACATAAGCTATGAGAGGAATGTCTACTTGAACACCAGTGTATTTTATATCATGCATATTGTATATTACTTTGATGCTAAAGAAAGAGGGTCATCATTTTTCAATTCAAGACTGAACAATTTAGTCATCAATTGGACGGCTTCAAGTTTAGAGTGTGAGTCACACAATTCCTTCAAATTCTGTAAGGCTTCAAACGCATTTGAAAATGGTGAAATATGATGACTCACCTCTTCATTTGCAAATGTGGCACTCAAGACATAGGCCTTGTTGTTCTTATTTTCCCAAATAAAAATCTCCTTATCTCAGGTGGGCTTTGTAGGTTCATGATCTCCTTCTCCTACAGAAACAACTTTTCACAACTCATTGAAAATGAAAGTGTGTTTTATTTTCCATGAACGTTCAGGATAGTTCACTTTTCCAATGATAACTACTGCAACAATTAATATCAATGAATGCATTCTAAAATATGTGTATTTTGTAAAAAATGTACTCTGCTGCCAATATAATAAAAAATTCACTTTTGATGATAATACATGTAAAAAATGTAGTTTTAATATATATGACATAGGTAATATATGGGGAAGGGTTATATGGGGAAGGGTTATATTGGGAAGGAAATATATGGGTAGGTGTTAACTGAAATGGTAGAGTGAATGCATGGGCGAGGTATTAACTATGTGGGGTGTGATGTCACAAGTGTTGAACTCCACAATGGGAGGAAACCATTCAATGCTCAACTATATACCATAACCATATACCATTCAATGTAACCGAGAGTGATGTAACATGAGTGATATAACTCAATTTATATATATTACAGACCAATGTTATATATATGACAAAAGGTGGTATGGTATAGTGGTACTCAAGGTGATATATGGGCGATATATGTAATTCTTGTATACCTTCCAATGTAATATGTTATACATAAGAGAGGTATAGTGTATGAAGGAGGCATTTTAGGGAGTAGGTGGTATGGAGAGCAAGGTTATATCAAAGCAGGCATTTTAGGGAGGAGGTGGTATGGGGAGGGGTGTTATATGGGAGCATTTAATAGTCATTACATGGGATGTTATAACCAGAATTTATATGTATCAAACTAGCGACGGTTGCAGCGTTATACTATGATACAAAAACTGTGATATATATATTTCAAGACAATGTAACAGTGTGAGGAAAATGTAACTAGTGAGGCGAATTCAACGTCGGGTCATATGCAGGTATGCAATATGGAATATGGGGATACCACAATAGAGTCAAAGGCAATAATAACATATGGTGCAACACAGTGAACTGTAACAATATATTGCCATCAACCATAAGCATACGATACACATATTCAACGTATATAACATAACCCACTGTTAATAACTTCTCCTCAAGAAGTAATACCAATGGGATTATATCAGTTAGAATAATACCATGCATAACATAACATAGCATTCATGAAAGAGATGTAATTCCAGCCACAACACAATCACAATGGCTCTGGCTTGATTGCACCACAACATCTGCAGACAACCAACTCTAAATGGGAGTTGAAAACTAGTAGAATATAGGAGTTACAAGTCTAAAAAGGGATTTTTGCTCTAATACCATGTCATGCAAGGAGGTAACTCCTAAAGATGAATTTTGATTTTCCATTAAGGATGAAAATAGATATATATATGGAGGGAGAGACTCTTGAGCTTCATCTCTCAATGTCTCTTCATATTCAAATTATCCTTATTTTCTATTTACACTATTTTACATATATTCACCCAATCTCAATGATTAGTTGTCAACAACACCTATCTAAAAATGAACTAAAAACATGGCTTCAATACCTAACCCCCTTGCTACTTAGACAAGTATGAGGGGGTGTTAGGTCATCAATTTTATTGATCTATCTTCATGGATGAGCTTTCACATGAGGGACACTTTGTTTAATATGAATAAGGTATTTTTCATTAAATTAACATGGAAGAGTTATGGAATAGCCTAGGTAGTTTGAAAACCATTTAAAAAAAAAATCAGCCCAAATTTAGTTTTATAACCTTATTGGCCATTGCATCAACTTGTTGATTGTAACTCTAGAGAACATGAAGAAAGATACTTTCTTGAAATTTTGAATCCTTGTAATGTACTTTAGTTGGGATGAAGCAACTAAGATAAGATGGGCCTATCTTGATCATTGGTCTAACAATTAGATTGGAATATATCATTACAAATAAGCACTGGATGTGTTTTTTCATCCCTAATATTTATCCTTATAGTGAGGAGTAGGTTTATACTTCATTCTTAAATAGTATTCATAAGCCCCAAGCATTAAACCTTTCACTTTTAATGTGAGATTAATGAGGATCCTCCTACTACTCGTACGACCCTTAAAAAAATGAAATTTCATTGTTATCATAGGAGACAATTAACGTTCTTGATTAACATTCTTGGTTATAGACATGGACATAAAATTTTGAAATATAGCATGTAGAGGTCGAATATGATGTCCATAAACTTTAAAGCTTAATGTGTATAGTGTTTCGGCTGTGAAACTATTTAGAATTTTAATGTGTATAGTGTTTAGTTTGTGAAACTATTTAGAATTTTGATGGAATTCGCATTCGACATTATCCATGAATGGAAAAAAAAATTCCAATAGAAATCTCAAAGAGACATTATTTAACATAAAAAATTAATACATGAAAAAATTATTTTTGTTTTTAAAATTTTTCTTTTTAAATTTAATATAATTTTTTTAAATTTTATTAATAAATAAAAAAATTAAAATTAAAATTTTTTAAATTAAATAAATTAATCCATTCAAATATTAAAAACAAATATTGAAACTTTTTATATTATTAAATAATAATTAATTAATTTTTAAATTTAAAAAAAAACCATTTAAAATATCAATAAAATAATATTAAAACTTTAACTATTAATAAATAATTTAAAAATAAAAGTAAACTTATCAAAATACATAAACTTATCGACTTATTAATTCGTTCTCTGCGAGCCTTCTACCACGTGTCCCTCTCCTGGCCTTTTCTAATTATCATGGCATCATTAGATCCCTAAGGGTACTCATTTCAAGAACTTATAATACTTAAGTGGAACCTATTTAAAGTTTCTTACACGTAGTTTGTTTCAACGTTGGCTTTGAACACTTTATTTTGATTGCTTAATAATCGAAGACTTTTTTAGATCACTTAATCAAAACTTAAAAATTTCCTCCACCTTTTTTTATATTTTCATACCAAGTAAACCATACGTTTCCTTAACCATGTCAACATAATAAATTTTAACGGGTTGAGTTAAAAATCTCTTTATAGAAAATAATTATGAGTGTTTATTTCAAAATACGGATTGCAAAGTTTAACAAGAGGAGGTGCAAGGCAGCTAGTACTTGCATAGGGCTTTACGAAAGCTATCAAACTACGTGACATCATAATTTAAAGATCTAGATTTGAAATTTAGTTCAAAGGAGGAAGAGTTAGATGGTAAGTAGTAAACCCTTGATAAAACCTTCATATATAACAGAAACTGTAGTGACATATATTGTCCCACAACAGCATAAGCTCCCTGCGCAACATCAAAATAGCTAGCAAGCAAGAAGCACTATCGACATATATCGTCCCACCAATAGCGTAAGCCCGCTACATAATCAAGAATCACGTAAGTAATACTCTATCTTGTATTATCTCAACAAGAAGTGACTTGCTCAACCTGAAAGAAGATGCTTCCTCCGATCTATAAGCATAGAGAAACATTCCGTTTGAGGTATCCTTGATGAGTAAGCACTAGACCATGCCCACTTCCTGAAGTCTAACTCCACTACGGATATAATATATGGACATCAAAGGCATGTGGGGCGTGTGGCTTGTGCCTCCCTAGTAGAACGGTTTCTATTCGATACAAGGGAAGGCTAGAGATAGAGAGCTTATGATCCTACCTTCTTGGCTCAGCCGGCTCCGTCTAGCATCAAAGCAAGAAGTTGTGGGTTCTTTCCCAGCCAGGGATTCAACAACTAGTTGATGGGTTCGACCAGCCTTGGTTCTTGGACTAGCCATGGTGTATTCTCCCAGCAAGCAGCAAGCAGCTGTGTTTATCTAGCAAGTAAGCAAGATAAGCCCACTAGCTCACCACCATCTAGCAACCTCACCAGCTCACCATCCAACAATCAACAAGCCAAGGTTTGTTTCATCAACCAACTCTAAACGCCAAGTGGGGATTAACTCGACTCCTGAAATGACAAAAGTGGGGGTTGGGTTCATTGAACCAACAAAAGCAACCAAGGGGATGTACAATGATCAAAGATTCATAAGTATGGAAATTACGATAGAGATAGATGCATTTATAATGGATTGTAGATTTCTGTGGTACAGTTTTTTAGAGTCTAAACTCGAATATTCCACAGTTTTCATTTTTGCTTTGTCAATGTTTCGAGTCTAGACCAAGACTCGTCATCCGGACTTGTTTTACAAAGGAGAGAGACAGTAGTGACAAATAAGGTTAGGTTGAGATGTCAAGTATGTGAGCCGACCAGCTCACATACTTGACATCTCAACCTAACCTTATTTATCACTACTATCTCTCTCCTTTGTAAAACAAGTCCTGATGATGAGTCTTGGTCTAGACTTGAAACATCGACACATCATAGATGCATTTATCAAAGTAATAATGCTCATACTCTCGCTCGAATGGTGTAATCACAAGCACCTTTATATGCATGGAGAGTCCGGATGGCCCCCTTCCAAATCCACCTGTGGAAGACTTGAGGCAGAGCGTGCATGTGTTTCACGTGTACATCTACATTTCTGAAATACATCACAACTTGCTTAACCTGTTCGAAAACTTCCTTAATTTTTTACCACAAGGATGGAAGGACATATGGATTTATTGCTTAGTCCAAATAGAAGGATTTCGTAGAAGGAAGGGTTTGTGAAGATAGAAGGATGGATTTGTTTCTTTATGCAAGGGCTTGTGAAGACAACGAGGATCCCAGATCAAGCGAGGGTTACTACAGATAGAAGGAAGTTATAGCCATGATCCAAGGATGCAAGCATGCTAACGAGGGAGGGATTTAAAGGTTTTTCTAGACAAATAGCAAGTAGGGACAAAAGGGTTTGTATAGACATATTGACTTATTGCATCGATAGAGGGATGGCTCCTACTGAAAGTATTGTACTATAGGAATTGTTCTTAGTTTTAGTCATTTACCCAAGAAACAAGAACCAACCCAGCTAAGACTATGCAGGAACCAATACAATCAAATAGGCAAACTTGCCAGAGCGGGAGGTTGGAATCTTTGATTATGAAATAGGAATTCCAACATTCTGGTCACACCCAACCCACTTGGCTTGAGCTACCTATAAAGCTCTAGGTATTCTTTTGCCTTATGCTCCAACTATTCTGTTCACTCATTTCTTATTCTGGGCTTTGCAGCAAAAAACAAATGGCACCATATCCTCCACCATCAACAATAGAGCATAGCTTCATGGAAAACAAGTACAGATGCAAGGAGACCAGATTATACGAAGTAGTAGAAGGCACAAAGGTAGCAAATGGAGTAGCCTACATACTACAACCTTTCATACTACTACCTTAAGCACTGGGACCAGGTAACCCACCTATAACTCTGAATCTATATGCTATGTATCCCCAAATGGATCAGTTACTGTATTGAATTGGAACTACTAGTGTTTAGGAAGCCTTTCCTCACTAGCCTGGTAGTAAACTTCAAAAAGGCACTTAATTCACCACTAGAATTGGATCTAAACCTGGGACCAGAACTAATCTTGTCTTTCCTATTGTAGTTAGTGTCTGTGTAATGGTTCGTGTTACTGTGATCCACAACAACGTAAGCACTATGGGTTACTATGATGAGCTTGGTTCTCATCTTCACGTGCTTACATGGGGCACTCTCGTTGGTCCTTGCATCTGTAGACACCACAACAACATGCAACAATGCCAACGCTAGTTCAACTTCTATTCCGTAAACACCACAACAACATGCAGAGCTAAGTAGACACACAGTAGACACAACAACAACAAGTGGCAACTTCAAAGACTAATAAATGCCCAGGGAAAGCCCATCAGTCACAAAAATTAGCACATAGACGATATCCATGATGTAGTATTCCATACGGCTAGATTAATGTTAGCATTAATCATTAGCTCTCAAAAATGAACCACACAAAGCCAAGATAATATATGCTTTTAGCCTCTCTACCTCAGAAAGAGGCCAAATAAGACAGTAAATCACTATTGAGTTAAAAGCTTTGATTATAGTCGATGAAGAGGTGCTAGCAAACAACTCAACTAATATTAACTACATCGTTTTCAATTACTATAGTCTCATGCTCATGCGAGATGGCAATGACTAATAAGGAGAATATATTCTTTGTCTTTTTTACATAGGGAGGGATTAGATTAAAATCTAATTTTAACTACGGTAGTTAATTAATTTTTTTCTTATTATTTATTTTAATTATTTTAATAATAAAAAAATAGAATAAAAAATAAGAATAAAGTGGGCAGGAACCATCATTGTAAAAGAATAAAAATTAATGGAATTTCAATTGATTCTAAAAGAATAAAAATTAAAAGAAGTTCAATTGATTGAAAATGGATAGTAATATGGAACATCTTAATTCTGGTTCTACCAAAGGTTGAGAGAGGTCACATATTTCAAAATGCAAACTTCTTTTTTTTGCTACAAAACATAAGTAAAGGTTTGTACCTTAAGATATTTGATTCCTCTTTACTCTGGAGTAGATTCTGAATTAAAATGGATAATATTTATATTTATTCTCTCACACATATA
>APFE030854407.1:24254-40058 GCA_000404065.3 Pinus taeda | reverse complement strand
TTAATGGAAGTTTGATTGGTTGTAAAAGAATAAAAATTAAAAGAAGTTCAATTGATTGAAAATGAATAGTAATATGGAACATTTAATTCTGGTTCTACCAAAGGTTAAGAGGGGTCAAATATCTCAAAATGCAAACTTCTTTTTTGTTGCTACAAAACATAAGTAAAGATCTGTATAATATTTATATTTATTCTCTCACACATATATTCTTATTTTGAATTTTATTAAAACTATAATAATACACATAATTACTTATTTTATAATTTTATATAATTCTATTTTTAATGTAATATGAATAAATTGTTAGACGATAAATAGATTTATTTATATGTTTCTATTTAGTTAAATTTAATATAAAATTTTGGAATATAAATTTATTGGATTATTATTTGTTTATAAAACATTTTATAATAATATTGATTTATTATTATATTTTTATTATATTCTATGTTACCCCATTATAGTTTAATTTTTAATGAAGTATGTATATTATGATTTTTCGAGAAAAAGATTATTATATTATAGGTTAATAAAAAATTAAATTTGTTTTACTATTTTTAATAATTTATTATTTTTTTGATTAAATTGCTTTATTTTATAATATTTTTTCCCTTTCGAATAAACATTAAATTTTTATACTCAATCACTACGACATCTCTTATATTACATCAACATTTAAATATTTAAATTACAACCTCTCTTCTATGGAATAAATGTTTAAATATTTACAATTAGTTCCAGGTCTTCTACTTATTAAATTGTAAACTAAATCTAAAATTTATAAATCTACCAGTAATATCTTATATCACTTTAAACAAATTTATCGTAATATGTGTTCCCAATGAGTAGACTCCCAATAAAAAACATGGCATATCTTTATGCCCCTTCTGGTATGAATTATGTAATCTTCCCTTAGGAATATTTATTAAAAAGAAAATTATATGAATATTAATTAAAAGTTGAAACATCAAGGATATTCTAACTTCATTTTATTAAATAATCCATTACACCTTTTTGTGAAAAAAGAACCTGAACTTAAGTGCTATGAATTATTTGTCTGCACTTTCTTTTTATGGACGAGATTCAATGTTTACTAACAAACTTTTTTCTTTCACATTTTATAAATGCAACCTGAATTATTTTGGACGTGCCATGATGTTGCATGATATAAAATTATTTATATCAATTTCTTATAATGTTCACTAAGAGTTACATTAATGAGTGCACCCCTCGGAAGATAAGGATTGAGATTCTTTCGAGAAATAAAGTATTTTCACTTTGCTTTACTCGTGTAAATGTACCTTCACGTATATTGGTCAAATGACCAGGAAATCTTAATTGCAAATGGTCAACCAAGTTGGATTAAACTGCACCCACCAACGAGACTGACTCAACGAACAGTTGGTTCTGGAAAGAACTATTTTTTCTAAGAACCATTAGGACCTATTGTAAACGGTGGTAATGATATAGCATGCACTATCATGTATCAGGGAATAAACCGTCAACTTCAACGATACTTGTTACCTATAATGGTATACCATTGGTTTCCAAGAGAATTATGGGAAAGAAATTGAGTGGTTGCAGTTTTATTATCAATAATTTGCTAAATTCGGTACTTTAGTTTTTCGGGATTTATTTTTAATTAGCTTTAAATTAGTAATAATTAATTTTAAAATTGATTAAAAGTGATTTAAGGAAAATATGAAGATAGAAGTTTCGCGTTATATTTATTTTTCATTTACTTTTGAAATTTCTAAATTCTCTCTAATATTTTAAGCTTAGGCTGCTTTAATTGAGCATGGTTACATATAGGAATGTTCCCTCATTTTTTATTTAGATTTAATTTTTTCTTATAATGTATTTTTTACTATAAATTAATTAAGACTGGTAAGGTATATGAAATTTTATTATTGCTAATGTTTTAAAGGCCAAATAATATTTTCAAATATTTTAAAAGTTGCTATAGTTTTTATTTAGATTGAATTCTTACTTATAATGTGTGTTTATTTTAGTTGGCAAGATATAAGCAATATCACTCTTACTTAAGTGTTTTAGCATGAAACAAGATGCTTCAAATATTTAAACTCAAGGGATTTGTTGAACATATTATCACTAATGCTGTTGGGGATTTAGATATCTCTATGCTAAAAATTTCCCAATTCAAATCCCTCAAAGTGAGTGAAATTATTGTACATCCACTATTTTACTATATCTTTGAAGAATATAAGGAAGAATTCATACAGAGAAATCAAATATAATAAAAATTGTAAACAAATATAATTATTCAACATTCTCATTTAGAAAAAGAATGATATACTTTCGTATATGAGTTATGATAAGGAAAGAACGGAGGTACATTTTACAACCTAATATGAAATAATTGTATAATATATATGCCTAAAGCTAAAGCGATGAATCATATCAACCATTATAATGTAATGTTAAAGAAAAAAATCATATATAAGTTGTTTTCATGGATTTAATTGCTCAAAAGGCTAATTTAAAGGATTTGATTTACCATGATCAAGTCATAATCATCAAGAAGTAGAAGTATTAATCTACCTAGGTTGCCTAGATTTATGCATATATGTTGTTAGCCAATAACAAGTATCATGTACACCATTCACACAATAAAAATTATCTTATACACCATTCACACAATGCAAGGAAACATTGGGAGGGTTTTCTCCACCAAGTTATCCATACTTGTAATTGTATGTACAAAATAAATGATTGTAATTTGACATATCTTATTAGTATGATTTTCTTTATTAGATACATGTTTTTGATATCCCTATGAAGCTAGTATTCAATATTGAAAATATTACACTAAGTATCATTTCTAAAATGTACATAAGTATTTGGGATTTCTCTAATAAAATATCCCATGGAAGTGTGCATGTGTGTGAGAAAGATAAATTTTAAGAAAAAAAATCAATGCAGATATATACATATGTCATTTTGAGTTGATATTGACTCATATATATCTAAAAATGTGCAATTCAAAATTTTTATCCTTCTCCGTGCTTAATAAGTTTGGATTTAAAATGAATATATTTAAGCATAAAAGAGTAAATTAAAATGTCATTTATGCAAATTATATTCAAAATTTAATACTATTTTATAGTCATAAAAATAACTATAAATATATTAAAAGCAAATTATATTACCTTATTATATATAATATGGTAAATAATATAAATGTATATCAAAATATTTTTTAAGTTAAAAAAACAGAGAAAATACGTTAAATGTACGACTAGTCAAGATTTACACATTGAGAAATTTGTCTATCAAAATTTCAAAGTAGGATTTGTCTCCAAAAAGAATATTAAAAAAAATATTTAAATGATCTGATCATATTTATTGATTTGGATATGGAACAAAGTATGCAGAATTTGTTTCATTATACCATTCCTTCACAATAATTGAAGATTGTCCTTAGTTAAAGTAAATCTTCATGATCCATAATGTTCAAATGAGATTATAAGGATAAATACAAAAATTTGAGAGACCTCCAAATTAATTCAATATAATATGAAATGAGGATGAATAATCTTATAATGGAATTATCTTTGTGCATACATAGGTGGGCCTCTAGATCATGACTTGCAAAACAAGTAAGATGAAAAACCCTTTAACATTATTTCATAGAAACTTAAATATTAATATTTTTTCCTAGAATTTGAAGCTAGGAAATGAGATGATGGTCGTAGATAAGAGAAAGTTCAAAGTAAACATACATCAAGAAGAGATAAAAGCAAAATCCTTCCGACAGGTAATGTTTGAGTGTTGGAGGGAGCAATCATATAAAGAAATCTAGAACTGAGATACAAGAGCCATGGATTTAAACCCAAAACCTTATCCTCAAACAATAAACATTGGAACAACGATATACATATATATAAAAAATTAGGTATAAAAACAGCCAAATTCTATGCAATGACAAGAATCTAGTGAAGAACGTCGAACACAAATACAGAGGAAACAAAAATCATCAAGAGAAATAACATTGAGCATATATATATTTGTCTATCATCCTCATATTTGGATGAAAATATACTAGACATTATGCCACATATCTAAGAATGAATTAAAATCATGGCCTCAATACTTCCTATACTTTCCACCTTGGAAATGTGTGAGGGTGTTCTGGGTATCATTGAGTTTATTGCTGTATCTTGATGGATGATATTACACATGAGGGACACACGGTATGATATGAATGAGTTACTTATCGTTAAATTAACACAAGAGAATCATGGAATCACTTTGGTAATTTGAACACAATTTTCCTAAATCACCCCCATTTTTAGTTTTAGATCTTTATTGGCTTACGATTCAACTAGGTGATTATGACTTTATAGAGCATGAAATAAGATAATGTATTGAAGTTTCTAAGTGTCAGAATACACATTAGTTGGGGTTGAGGAAAGTCTATCATGGGATGCACCTTTCAAAATCATTGAGCTAACGATTGTATTGGAATCTCCCAAGGAAAATATGCATTATATAAGTTTTTCCACCACTAACATTAACCACTATAGTACACAGTGGGCTTCAGGTTGGTTGTTAGATATGTTCCTAAGCCCCAAGCATAAAATAGTTTCCTTTTGCCTATGGGATTAGAGAGGACGTCATGGTCCTGCAATCCCTTAAAAAAATAATCTTTTTATTAACATATGAGACAATTAACATTCTTGATCATAGACCGACACATAAAGTACTAGAATGTGAGTATGTAAAGATGGAACTTGGTGCACGAACTTTAAAACATTGATGGGTGTGTGTGTGGTAGTGAGTTAGTAAAAATGATGTAGAGATTTCACAACATTTCTCTTGGACCTTATTCACTGATGAGAGATTACTAGGGATGCTAATTATTAGACCTTACTTTGATGGGAGATAACTAGGGGTGCTAACTAGTAGACTTTACAAAGAATATTATTTAATATAAAAAGTTGAAAGATAGATATATTCACTCTTTCTTTTTCAAATTTGTCAAAAATTTAATTTAAAAATTGTTAAAATTCATATTTCCACAATTAGTAAAAAAATATATATTAACGTTCAAATAAAAAATTATAACTTTTAAAATAAGAATTAAATTATATATTATTCATTAATAAATAGGAAAACAATTCATCAAATATTTTGTATTATTATTTTTATTTATTCAAATTAATTTAATAGTATACCTTACATACATATTTAATTATTATAATAATCATGACTTTTTATCTTAATTAAAAATTTACAATGTTTAATTCTTACTATTTACACTATTTACTGTGACATATATAAATCTTTTAAGACTCTAATCTCAATCGTTTTCAATGCTCTAATTCCTAGGACTTATTGTCGAAATTCGTGCATTTATACTTTATGTGAGTAAATATTGAACAAAAAATTATATATAAATGTTCGAGCATGTGCAAGTGGAAAACTTTGGAAAATACACAAGTGGAGTAACCACTACCATTTCATGATATAGCAATGAAATAAATAATTCATATGAAATAATTCATTCTTAGTAAATATTAAACATAAAAATATATACAAGTGTTTGACAATATGAATGTGGAAAAATTTGAAATTATGCAAGTGGGAAAACCACTAGCATCTCATGATATAACGATAGAGTAACTTTATTTTATTAAATAATTTTTTCTTCTTTGTCATTATAATCCACCAGTAATGTCATATGTCAAATGTCATGGGGAAACATCGATTATGCTACTTGATAAAAAGCTAATTCTCTTAATTTTTTATTACTCACAAAGATTCAATGTCTCAGATTTTTTTTTCTTCATGATTCCGACGTGAATGCAAGCTCTTTCCCTAGATAATCTTCAGTTTAATGTATGAAAAGGACGAACAAACCGAATATATAATTGCTACGACAACAAACATCCAGTGTAAAGTATCAGTAAAGCGTTGTCAACTTGCTTTACCATCACGTAACAACTTGCAAATAAAAAATTCGTAGACGACAACTTCAAATGCTGGGAGAAGGGGAGGAACCTTTGGTCTCCCATCGACTAAATCAGTTATAACAGAAAAGAAACAAACGATACGTTTCACTGGACTGCAGTTTCTGAGAGATACAGTGAACCCTGAAGTGGGCCAGATCATGTAACAGTGCAACTAGTAGTATACTTCGTTAAAATTTTAGGTTTAATTTTAACGTTTTGGTCCACTTTCAATGGTTTCTTTTATAGTTTTTGAACCAGGAGAGTTGCATTAAAATTTTCAATTCACAAATTTAAGAGCTTTTCAAATGATTCATATTATATTTTATCCTTTCTCATTTTCATACGGAAAACGGAAAGAACGAAGTGTATATAATTTGTGAGTGAAAATTTTGTATAGTCCTTTTTTTTGCTAATGCAAGAGGTAGATCTTCTATTCATTAATCACTCAATAAAGTATATAGAGTAGTAAAAAGTTCCCAGACTCGAAGAAAAATGGGAAACTTCAAAACAACTTTACGCTGCCCCTAACTTTACACTTTACAATCCTCCAAAGTAGAATGTAAGAATTTGGAGAATGATCCGAAAAAAAAACCCTAATTAAAAACTAGAAATGGCCTTAAACTTGCCCGAATGCTTAGGTTTGGGTTCTTTTCCAAAGGTGATGAATCTATTTTCCCCCGAGGAACTCCGTCTCCATCGGACGAGGCCTTCCTTTTTTAATTTCAACCAAAGGACTTGTCCAAAAGATTGGACGGTTGTGGACCCAATCCACAGGACAAAACAGCTCGCCATTAACCGATCAATTTGAACC
Organism: Pinus taeda; assembly: GCA_000404065.3. Taxonomy (NCBI): domain Eukaryota; kingdom Viridiplantae; phylum Streptophyta; class Pinopsida; order Pinales; family Pinaceae; genus Pinus; species Pinus taeda. The sequence goes on along the minus strand of APFE030854407.1, from coordinate 33,272 downwards.
GTTGAAATGCCTTTAGAGATCCGACAGTGGAGAAGGAGATCGTGCCCACCAACTAACTTGGAAGTTAGCGTGCGATAAGGGTTGTATTCCTCCCGACCCCACTGCCACGTGGCACTGCCTGAGTGGGATCACTTCCAAAAAGCAGAAACCACTTCCCACTTGTGCGGGCCACGATCAATAGAAAACCACCCAGGTTGCGGTAAGACTAGCCGGGACAGAGAAATTATGGTTTCACGTTCATCAAGTTTCATCTGCTTCCCTATGTTCACATCGTTGACCCTTCTTAACTCGGTGCACGAAGCTTTCAGTGCCTTCCTTTCTACCCCCCTGAAGCTCCTTTTTCCTTATCAGAACATTTGTAAACTTCCATGCATCCATTCATCCAGGAATCTTCGGTTATCTTTTCCGAACTGTTATCAAAAAACCCCCTTGTGAGCATGCCTCTGCGCCAACCCCTGCTGGTTAAGAATACCTGTCTCCATTGCTCTCTTAAGGAACGTTGTATTGTCTTCAATAGCTTGGTTTTGACAGTCTGTTTCTAGTTTGTTGTTAGGGGAATCATGCCAATTCATCACTGCCCTGTGATCTGTGCAGACCACTCCTTGATTGGCTAGCAAATCTGCTAGCTTGTTGGCCTTTCTTCTCACATGTGCAAATCTGACTATTCTTAGGCTCTGTAGATGACTGTGAATCCAATGGAAGACTTGAATAAGCCTCCAATTTGAAGAGGCTTTTTCCGGTCTTGTTCCCCAACTTATTCTTTTAACAGAGTTGATGACTATCTCGGAGTCAGCTTTAATGATTGTGTTTTGCCGATTTTCCTGAACCAGGAACTCAAGACTTTGTTCCATGGCCATTAACTCGACCATGTTGTTGGTGGTTTTTCCTAAGTTTCCATAAAAGATGAAAAGAATATTTCCCATGTCGTCTCTTAACACCCCTCCATGGCCTCCCTCACTCGAATTACCTTTGGAAGCCCCATCAATGTTGAATTTGAGAAAGCCCTTAGGGGGATGATGCCAAAAGTCTAGTTTTTGGTTCCCCACTGATCCATTCCTTACAAAGCCCTAAGGAACTAGTCCCTGCAAATCTAGCTAGCAGAGAATCCTCCAATCAGTGGTCGAAGGAGGGTTTGAGGGAAGATTTCTAATGGTGGTCCTAACCGTTTCCTTAATCTGTTTTAGCATCCTGTCAAATATATTCTGGGAAGAGTTCTTAACATTCTTGAATATCCTATTGTTCCTTTCTTTCCAAACATTCCAAATTATGAAACTTGGTGTAAGAGCCCAAGCGGAACCGAGCACTTCATTATCCAAAAATTTCTTTGTCCATTTGGCAAGAGTACTGAAAAGGCATCCCATATCTCTTTCAGATTGTTGGAAGATAGTTGCAAAAGAATCCCATAATCTAGAGTTGAAAGAGCAATTGTTGAGAAGGTGCTCAATGGTCTCCTCTTGGGCCTCATAGAGTTGGCATCTAGAAGGCCCTAGGAATCCCCTTTTCCTGATATTATCCTAGGTCAGGATTTTCCTTTGCAAAACCAGCCACAGAAAGAGTTTAATTTTCATCCAACCCAGATTCTTTCGAAGGTTTTGCCAAAGCTTGTTAGGAGCATTGGGATCGAGTTCAAGGAGAATGAGTTTAGCCTCTTTAAGATTGAAGTTCCCTTCATTGTTTTTGCCCCATCTCAGTTGGTCATGCCCCCTAGAAACCAAAATTTTCCTTTGCTCCAACATTTTCATCAATCTTTCAGCTTTGGTTAAAAGATGATTGTCCTCTCGGAGGTCTAATTTTCTCCATTTTCTCCATTTCCCTACACTATTGATTTGATCCCAAAAATCCCTGACTTGGGTGAGCTCCTTAGTATCAGTCTTTGCTTTGAGGTCCTTCAAGTCCTCCTGTAAGAGAATAGGTTCTTGTTGCCATCTATCCTCTCAGAATAAGGCTAAGTCTCCCTCTCTGATTTCCCAGAAGCTATGGTCTTGAATCAATCTTCTGTTATCCCAGGCTTTGTTCCAAATATGAGATCCTGTTATATTCCCATCCATCTGTATGCATTCATTATTAGTCCAAGCACTTGCATATTTTTCTTCCCCAGTAATAGCCCATTATGCTTCTGGTTCCTTTATCCATTGCCACCAAAGTTTCCCCCCTAGAACCTTACACAGAATCTCAGGATCATCTAATCCAAGGCCCCCGTGGTTTTTGGGTTTGCATATTTTATCCCAGGCCACTAAGGCCCATTTCTTCTTTTCTTCCCCCTTGCCCCATAGAAAGTCTCTTTGTATATTTCTCATTTGATGCAAAATTCCTTTGGGAGCAGGGATGGTAGAAAGCATAAAGATTGGGATTGATTGAAGCACAACCTTTGTGAGCACCAACCTGCCAGCGAAATTTAAAGATCTTGTAGTCCATTTCCTAGTTTTGTCTTGCAGCTTGCTAATAATCGGCTCCTAAATACTATTATGAAGTGGTTTTGCAGTTAAAGGAACCCCCGGGTATTTCGAGGGGAGAGAGTCTCTTTGGAATCCCAAAATTCTGGATATGTATCTCTGAACAACAATATGAGTGTTAAAGAAAAAGATCTTAGATTTGGAAAGATTAACTTCCAAGCCAGAGGCTTTGGCAAAGTCCTTAAGGATTTGTTTGCAGGCAAGAACTTCTTTGACTGTGGGTGTTCCTTGCAACATGGTATCATCAGTTGATGGGTTAAGGCATGTCCATTGTCAGAGAGTTGTATACCCCAAACCTTACCAACTACTTTAGCATACTTAATGCCTCCGCCTAGACCTTCCATCATGAGAATGAAGAGAAAGGGGGAAAGAGTATCACCCTTCCTGAGGCCCCTGGACGGGGTAAAAGTCTCTGAGGGAGAGCCATTGACAAAAATTCAAAAACTAGAAGTGATCAAAGCTAGGATCCGTCTTACCCAATTGTAATCACACCCAAAAGCCATAAGAACCTTCCTGATGTAGTTCCAATTCAGTTTATTATAAGCTTTGGCTATATCAAGTTGCATGATCATACCAGCTTTTTTCTTACTAGTCAGAGAGTGCACCACCTCATGTACCTGGATGATATTATTAAGAATTTTCCTTCCTTCCACATATCCTGATTGTTCCCCTGAAACTAATGCAGGTAAGAGGGGTTTGAACCTGTTAGCAACCACCTTTTATATTATCTTGTAAACCACATTGCATAGAGCTATAGGTCTGAATTTGTCCGGGGTTTGAGCCTACTCTTGTTTAGCTATCAAAGCTATGAAGGAGGAATTGAGAGCTTTCAAAATGGGTCTATGTTTCTTAGAGTCTTCCGCTACCTGCAGAAAGTCCTATTTGACTATATTCCAGCAAGCTTTGAAGAAATCGACATTGAAACCATCCGGGCCTAGCGCCTTGCCATTCTGCATTTCTTTGAGAACTCCACTAACCTCCTCTTCTATCATAGGCCTGTAAAGGTTAAAATTATGCTCTCCGGAGACTATTTTGGGAATTTTCTTGGTAATTTCCTACATATAGTGTTCTCTGTCATAACAAGTTTCTTGAGCTATGTTTCTAAAGTGTTGGACTAGCACTACCTCTATTTCTTCATGAGAATTAAGATTATTTCCTTTTTCATCCTTAAGATTTTTTTATTTAGATTCAAATATTTTTTTACAATGTGTTTTTTATAAATTAATTAAGCTGAACAAGATATAATTAATCCTGTTTTTAGTTAAGTATTTTAGATAAAAATATATATATTCTAAATTGATGCAGGGGCATCTGGTCGACAGGGTGAAGACCGAGACGGGACACACAGAGTTTCAGAAAAAGAATGGGAAGGCTGAACAAATCGACAAGGGACAGCAAGACTGTCAGTTTCTTTTAATTTCATTTTATTTCCTCTATCAGAGTCAACTACAGTTTATTTAAAATTTCTGTTAGGTAATTTTAATTAGTTTACTTCATTGTAGCTGTCAGTGTAAATTGTAATAAATAGATTAGTTTATTTCAAATAATGTACACAGTCACCTTTGTGGGGCCAGTGACAAAGTAGCTAGAAGTCAGGTTCATAACTGTCAAACAGGAAACTGGAAGAGTTTAACTATCTAACTGTTTGTAAATGGGTAACTATATACAGTTATCAACCGACTCACCTCTACGGTATAAAGGACAGAACTGAAGACAAAAAAGGGGTTCAGCAGCTAAGCAAAAGAGAGAAATAATATTACAATAAAAAGACAGAAATTGATTCTTCTTTTTCCTTCATTTAGAAATTCCTGTGCACAAAAGAATGTACCTACGTTCTGAATGATTCATATTTCTGAGAAATAGAAACTCTATGTGAACTACTGTAATAAACAATAACGTTACCGAGTGGCATTAATATAGAACCAAATACATGTAAATCATTGCATAAGTAAGTGACAGTGCAGGTGGAATAACCACAGAGAGTATTCCAAGTAACTGAGCGTAGAGTAACGCCAGATAAAACAACCGTAAAGCTAACCGAAGGTGAAGTGAAGAGCATGCTATACGACAGCAAGTAAACAAAGAGTGAAGCGAATAGCGTGAGGTTCCCAGATCGAATCCGGGTAAGAAACCAAACCCACAAGAATTAAATACGAAGTTGAAATTTCCAAATATATACATATATTACAATTGTAGGCTTCTACCAAATCAAGAGTTTACAGACGAATTCATTACAAGGGTCAAACCCTTTCCACCATTAAACAGGCGTGACCAAAGAATACCCAAGACCCATATATTGCATCGATGTGAAACAGAATATATAAAGCCGTAAACAAATATAGACACACAGTGCCATACAAGGCCGAAGACGATAGGGTTTCTAGGGTCTGAGACCAAACGAAGTTACAGGTGGACCTAATTCAAAAAAAATAACAAACAGAAGACATAGGGATACCCGGGAGCGTGAAGCTGTAGCCTGTTGCACATGACCACAGAGCCGTCACCTGCAATAGAAAAAAACGATGCAACTGAGTTAGGGTTTGGAGGATAAACAAAACCCTGATTCATATATGACGCCATAACTTCACCAGAAGAGATATGCAGTAAGTAAAGAGACCAGGATTAACTGAGAGGATAGCTACCATACCTATAGGTGAACGGATTCCATGTTCGCTGAGAACCCACCTGACCATAGAGGGGCCAAACGGGTCAACAAATACCCCAGAAGTAAAAACGAAGCTATAGCAAAGAAATAAACTTACCAGTTTGATGAATTGAATGTCCGACACCGGTTGTAGCAGACCTTCGAGCATACATTGTTCCTGAGCATAACAAAATCGTCCAGGTGGAGAAACGACCATAGAAACACAGCATGTGACCAAGCAAACCAACAAGCTCAGACAGAGAACAAGTCGACAGAGAAACTCGAGGAAAATCCAATAACAGAAACGCGGACAGAGTTACCACTTACCAGCGCACACGAGAAACAAAGGTACCGACGGAGCCATGGTGAAAAACCACATTCTCAGGCAAGAAAACCATTAAAAACGACTAAGTATCGACGGATTCCTCCAAGACAGAGCCGAGCTCGAAACCAGGTTGCAGAGCGGCGAGTTCACCATACCAAATGACAAAAAGCGCGAAATGCAACAACCAAAATAGGAACGGGAGGATTAGGGTTACCATTTAATCGAGGCGGACAGGTGTAAGCTGGAGGAGGAGCGAAGTACCGGGAGGTAGATCGGCAGGTACAGATATAATTAAATTCTGACCGAGCCAAAACGAATGCAAATCACACATAATCAGCAGATCAAATCCGTAAGTACCGTGTTAGGTGAGTTGAAGTAGGGCCACGTGGACAAGCCACATCAATTGGTATCAGAGCCAGGTTTGTTTTGCTTTATTATTTTATTCATTGGTTAAAGGAAGATGGCAGAAGTACAAGCGCCAAGACGAGGGCATGGCAGAGGTGCACGAAGAGGAGGAGATGAAGGATTAGGAGAACAGATTAGAGTTCTTACAGCTCGCTTGGAGGCAGTAGAAGCGGGTAGACAGAGGGACCCAGAGTTGGGAGATCAGAGTGAGGAAGAGATAGTAGCTGCTGCGGAGGTTTCGGATGAAGAAGCTCCAGAATTAAGACTGCTGCGTTCCATCTTATTGGCTAGCAGTAAGCCAAAGACAGAAATTTCAAACTACGATGGTAGTCTGTCTGCTGATATTTTGATAGATTGGATCAGCGAACTGGATAAATACTTTGAAAATGAAGAAATTAGGGAGGATAAGAAAGTTAAGTTCGCTGCTACTAAGTTGAAGGGACATTCCCTCTTGTGGTGGGATAATGTCTAGGCAGACAGAAAAAGATTGAATAAGACACCCATACGAAGCTGGGCGAGGATGGTAGCGAAACTGAAGGGCAGTTTTCTGCCAAAAGATTACCAGGTTGAACTATGTCAGAGAGTGCAGAATTTGAGACAGAAGGGTATGACTGTCAAGGAATACACGGAAAGAGTTCTACCGGGTCAATCTACGTGCTGGTTACACGGATGAGACTCCAGAAAAGACAGCACGGTATGTTAACGGTTTGAGGATGGAGATCCTAGACGAAATTAGTATTCTTTCCCCCAGAAGTATAGAGGAAGCCTTTCAGAGTGCTGTGAAGGCTGAGGAGAAGATTAACAGAAAGTAGAATAGCAGGAGAGGAAGAGGAAGTGGTAGAGGACGAGGACAGTCCTACGGAAGAGGAAAGAGTGCTGCAAACAATGAAGAAGGCAGCAGCTCAAAAACTGCAGGGACAACTGACAAAGGAAACAGCACTAGAGGAGGTCGGTCATATCAGCGTGGAAGAGGTAATGGCCGAGGAAGAGGAACTAGTTTCCAGTGCTACAGGTGTCAAAAATGGGGACATCGATCCTTTGAGTGCCCAGAAGTGGAGCAGGCAGGTCAGAGAGGAACATATATGGTTCAGCCGGAAGAAGCGGAAGCACAGCCACGAGAAGTGGAAGATGTAGCAGAAACGGGAGAGGCATTACTCTTGAATAAAGTTCTGCTAAAGCCAACTACAGAAGCGTCTGAACCAACTCAGCGGAAGTCATTGTTTCGGACAGTCTGTAAATCTCATGGGAAGTGCTGCAAAGTAATTATAGACAGCGGAAGTACGGATAACTTAGTTGCCACTGAGATGGTAGAGAAGTTGGGGTTAAAGCGGCTGAAACACCCCACACCTTACAAGGTGTCGTGGCTACGGAAAGGCCACCAACTGTTGGTTGATGAGCAATGCGAAGTGGAGTTTCGCATTGGCAAGTACCACAATACAGTGGTCTGCGATGTTATGCCGATGGACGTGTGCCACATACTGCTCGGAAAGACCTTGGCAGTATGATAGAAGGGTGACACATGATGGAAAGATGAATTGTTACAAGTTTACAAAGGATGGGGTCAAACACACACTCGTGCCCATCAAAGAGGAAGATTCAGCAGAATCTAGCGGAACAAAGGTGTTGTTATTGGGAGGAAAACAGTTCATCAAACAGATTGATGAAACTGAAGTAAATTTTGCAGTTGTAAGGAGGATGAAGCCAGTATTACTGAGCACAGAAAGGACAGAATTGCCTAAGGAAGTACAGGAGTTGTTAGAAGAATTTCACGATATTGCAGCAGAGGAATTACCTGACAAGTTACCCCCTAGAAGGAGCATCAGCCATCATATCGATTTTATACCAGGAGCAAGTTTACCAAATAAGGCAGCGTACAGAATGAGTCCAAAAGACAATGAAGAAGTATGCAAACAAGTGCAGGAATTGTTGGATAAGGGACTGATCAGAGAGAGCTTAAGCCCCTGCGCAGTACCTACAGTCCTTGCGCCCAAGAAGGGTGGCGAGTGGCGAATGTGTACAGATTCGCGGGCTATAAACAAGATCACCATTCGTTACAGGTTTCCCTTGCCTAGGATGGATGACATGATGGATTGCCTTAGTGGAGCAGCGTATTTTACGAAAATCGATCTGAAAAGTGGGTATCATCAGATCAGGATTAGGGAAGGCGACGAATGGAAGACAGCCTTCAAGACCAATGAAGGGCTGTACGAATGGCTGGTTATGCCGTTTGGGTTGAGTAACGCTCCAAGTACATTTATGAGATTGATGAACGAAATGTTAAAGGAATTTATTGGAAAATTTGTGATAGTCTATCTGGATGATATTTTAATTTTTAGCAGGACAAAAAGGGAACACCTTGAACACATCCGAAGAGTATTCGAGAAGCTGCAGCAGAACAAACTGCTGGTAAATTTGAAGAAATGCACTTTCCTACAGAAGGAGTTAATATATCTAGGGTTCGTAGTAGCGGAGAATGAATTGAAAATGGACCCAGAAAAGATTACAGCGATCATGAGTTGGCCGTCACCAAAGAATTTATTCGAGGTACGTAGCTTTCACGGTTTAGCAAGTTTTTATAGAAAGTTTATCAAGAATTTTAGTGAAATCTGCGCGCCAATGCTAGAAACCATCAAAAAGGCCAGTCAACCTTTTTGCTGGACAAAAGTGGCAGAAGACAGTTTTCAACTTCTAAAGCGGAAGATAACAGAAAGGCCAATCTTGAGGCTACCCGACTTTAGCAAACCTTTTCAGGTCCGATGTGATGCAAGCGGGACAGCTATTGGTGCTGTACTCAGTTAAGAGGACAGACCTGTGGCATTCTTTAGTGAGAAACTAAATGAAAGCCGGCAGAAGTATTCATCATACGATAAAGAATTCTATGCGGTAGTTCAAGCCTTGAAGCATTGGAGGCACTACTTACTCGGCAATGAGTTTGTTTTGTTCTCTGATATTTCTACGTTACAGTACATAACGCAGCAACACAAATTGAACCACAAGCACGCCAAGTGGGTGGAGTACCTACAAAGTTTTACTTTTGTGCTGAAGCATATAAGCGGAACAACCAACAAAGTGGCGGATGCTTTAAGCAGAAGAGCTTTGCTCTTACAGGAAAGTGGCATACAAGTAATGGGGTTTGAATATTTGAAGGATTTGTACCAGATGGATGCGGATTTCAAAGAAGCCTTTGAGGC